>JADRCD010158891.1:0-18485 GCA_019843815.1 Montemys delectorum
GACCTATACTTCATTTCCATTCCTAAGTCTGAAATACTATTAGCTACTACCCATGTATAACCTCCAACCTTGCCTAACTTACTCCTACCACATAATATGAACTTCTGTCTTTATTAATGGTTCCTGTATGAGGCTTGTGATGTGTATCATATATTCATGTCTCATTACAACCAAATGAGGTCATTGCTGTCTCTCTATTTCTATGGGAGGAATTAGGGATTTTTGACCTCAATCTCAAACTCTTTTTCTATGTGCTGAATTTACCTTTGGCACACATACATTTCTCACTATGCCAACTCATTCAGGCAGATCCGCTACCCATCTGACCATATATATTGGCACTGACCATGACAAGGAATCATCATGGACCTGAGCCTAGTTTCTTTCCCCAGTAACATGCATAAGTGAAAAATGATTTGAGGACTTTCTTCTTCGCTTGTCACTATTGTTTCTTCTCCAGTTTATCAACCCATTCTTTTATGTTCCTTTCACCTTTGAATTTACTGATTGTTAATCTTCTCCAGTAGTTGTTAGCAATAGCTTATTAGAAAGGTTCGTAGAAAAATATGAACTAGACTGAGGTCTAGGAGCTGGGGCTGGTCCTCAAAGCCAAAGCTCAAAATAGGAGTTAGACTCCCAAATTACAGGGCTCTGTGAAAGAAGAAAGGCTCTGACCTAAATAGAGTAGAGAAGAGATGAGATGTCTTTAAAGTTAAGGAACTGTTAGTTGGAAGGTAAAGGCTAAGACTATAACACAACAAGGTAGATAGTATATAGAGAAATTCCTATGGCATAAAGATTATATAAGACACTTGGGGCTTGACTCATTGGTAAAGGAATGCAATTTACAAAACGTAGTGCCATTTGCTTTTGAAATTAGCAACAGGAAATATAGATCCAATGGCCACAAAGAAATTCTTCTTTTCAATCCATGAGAAATTCAATTCCAGAAGGCAGAGTTGTATGAAGGCTTCATGCACTCCAGCCTATGGTTTTTGGGATGACCTAGTCACCTGGAGCACTTGCAGAGCATTGTGGAGCTTGTAGCACTGGACTGCTGCCTGCTCTGCATAGAACAGGAGGTTCTATAAAGGGACAGACACAATGTACTATTAGCACAATTTCAGTGAAACATAGAAATTATGCCATGAAAAGTTAATTGCCACTTTATTCACTAATCAGCATTATCATAGAGAGTATTTAAAGCTGTAGCAGATTGTACAGCAGCCAAGATTAGGCAACAGTTACTTCTAGAAACCTACAAAATTGAATACTGCCTAGACTATAGCAAACTATAGCTGTGTTACTGCAGATCATGTGACACCATGGAGGAGAAAATAATTATTCTACTTGGGTTGGCCCCTGGAGAGATATGTGAAGACAACAAGTTCTTTTAACTCTTCATATTTGAAGTTGTTTGAATTAAATTCCATCAACTCAGTTATAATAATCATTAACAAATATATGTGTATGTATATTAATATCATATATTTAACATATTATTCATAGTTGGCCTACTATAAGAAATACATAGACTATGTATCTTGAATTTTTTAGTGTGCTATCAGGCAACAAAAATTCAAGGATGTTTGGTTATGATCAAGGCTTGATTCAACTCCTATATCTAGTATTAATAGTAGTTTGCTTTATATTAGTTACCTAATTTCTTTCAGTTTCACTTACAAACTCTTTGCAATAAGAGTAAGATAATGGACCCAATAAGAATATTAGAGTATAAGTATATCCATATATTACATTTTACAGTGTTTTTCATACCTAGGTCTTTGTTAACATGTTTAAGACAAAGAAAATAAACAAAATGGTCATATGAAAAACAAAACAAAATGCTGATGAATTTGATAAGAACTGACATTGCATTGCAAAGATAAGACACCCTTCCCTGTCCCATAGATTTTTGAGTATGAGTAAATGCTTTGTAGGTCAGAGGCTTTGGAAATCACAGGAGTTGTTCAAAAATACTGCTGGATGAACTAAAAGTGTGTCAGTGTGAGATTTTAAAAGGAGTAGTAGTATGTATCTGTCTGGAAAATAATTTAAGAACTAGGAGTTAGAGAAGCCACATTGGGCACACACAGTCTTGAACATCAACACTGCCTGAAGTTGATTCACTCATAGCATAGATAGATTAAGCTGTTGAAAAATTGTAAGTAAAGAAATATATTTGGAGGCAGCAGAGGTATGGGGAAGAGATGTGTGTGGGGGAAGGTGTGTGTGGAGTCTGATAAGTCTGTTCAAGTAGTAGATAATGAGGCTGATGATAGTGAAAACATAGTCAATAAATGTGAAGATGTAGAAGAATAGGCTCCTCAGGCATTGGCAGGTAGCTAGTTATAGAATTAAGGTAGTATCTGGAAGTTCTGCATGTATGTCCCTGTCACAAAAAGAGAAAAGAAAAAAAAAACAGCAAATCACTGGGCAGAAATCTGTGAGAGAATAACATCTTCAAGACACAAAACAGCCTGTTAGAAAAGGATTAGGAACCAAACCAGAAAGAGTCTCACTGACCTTGAGAATTTAGCACATTTGTAGGTATGTCAGTCTCCATCCTGGATGGCTTGTTCATACCAAGGCTGGACAACCCATCCTGGCCATTTGAAATGCAACTGCAAATGGGGATTTGAAAAACTTTGTTTCCACAGATGCAGCTCTCCTTGCACCAGAAACAGACTTCTGATCATTAAGTATCTGTCTCCTTGCCAATACTCTAAATGAGCACAAGCCACTCAGCCAATTCAATATAGACTAGGCATTCTAAGGAAGAAAGGGTACCTGCCTGTCAAATCCATCATAGTTTACAAAGAGAAATGTTCAAGATGAGCAAGGAAAGAATGGGCAATGAATGAATATGAGAACTTTAATTTTTAATTCAAAAAGAATCCAAGATAAGGAATACTAATATTTAATATCAAGACTAAGACAATCACTGGAGTCTTATGTCAGTAAAAGAGTCTTATACTAGATAAGCAAGACTTAGGTGGGATGGGAATCAGTGTTATCCACACTCCAGACTTGCTTTGGGGGATGTTGCTCTTTATAGTCATTTACTCAAAGCAGCTCCACAAAGTGTTTTCATATACTGAAGGAACTAAAACTTACATGTGCACCTGGGACCCATGATAATGTCTTCTGAGGAGCTTTATAGCAAAGATAATGCAAATAATTTATGAAGCATTTAATGTCAGAAAAAATTGTACAACTAAGACTTCTCTTACTCCTGATATGAGGTGTTCATAAACTATAAAAACAAGTAGAGCTTGACAGTCAAGTCAGACTTGTTGGAAAGCTGCTTAAAACTACTGAAATTGTCAAGCAAAATATTTGAATAGTACATTCAGTATAATTATTAATATTTTCATAAGGACATACTACATACAAAATTCATAATTATACTGCATTTGCCAGCTTATGTTGATGCATGCACAAGGGATATAATATTTCTGAGTGTACTCATTATTTGCATAGGTATAATGCAAAAGATTTGAAAATCATTTGCCAATGATTGCTAAACTCTAAGGTCTTGCAGGTATTTCATATTACTGAGGTTGTAATTTTATGAAACAAGGTGCTACTGAAGAGAAAAATTGAGGGAAATAGGGATAGGAATCAGATGTGAGGAGAATGAAGGTGGGAGAGGGCTGGGAGTGAAAATGGAAATCAGTGTGGCAGCATCTCTCAGACTAGCTGGAGGCCTGAGAGCAGGAAGGTTCCATGGAGTCTATGGTGTGACCTTAGCTGAGATTCCTACCAATGAGGGATATGGAGACTGAATTGGCCACATCCTGTAGCCAGGCACTTCCAATGGAGAGAGGGGGACATCAACCCACCCACAAAACTTTCAACCCAAATTTGTGCTTCCTATGAGATGCACAGCTAAAAGATTGAAGAGAAACTGACAGAATGGACAACCAATGAGTGGCCCAACTTCATTCCATGTACGAAAACCCACCCTTGACAATATTAGTCATATTCTGCTATGATTGCAGACAGAAGCCTAGCATAATTATTTCCTGAAAAGCTACATCTGGCAACAAATGGAAACAGATGAACAGACCCACAGATAAACATCAGGCAAAGGTTGGGGTGGATGTTATGGAAGAGCCAGGGATAGAATTGAGCAAGCCTGAGTGGTCAAGGACACCACAAGAAGACCTACAGTGTTAACTAACCTGGGCCATTAGGGGTTTATGGTGACTGAACCAACAACCAAAGAGGCTGGACTTAGACCTCCTACACATTTGTAGATGTGCAACTTAGTCTTCATGTGGGTCTGCTAACAATTAGAGCAGAGGCTGTCTCTGATTCTGTTACTTACCGTTGAATCATTCCCCTAAATGGACTGCCTGGTTGGGGCTCAGTGAGAGATGATGTGCTTAGTCCTACTTCAACTGGATGTCCCAGGGTGGGATGGTACCCAAGGTGGGGGGCTACCATTCTCTGAGGAGAAAGGGAGTGGGTAATGGGGGGAGGAATTTGTAAGGGTGGAACTGAGAGAAGAGAAGGGAGGGGGGCTTTGATCAGGATAAATGAATAAATACATTAATTATTGAACAGAAAGAAAACACATCATGAAATGCATGGTAAATTATTATCATCATCATCATCATTATAATCATCATGAAAGAATGCACAGAGAACTGGAAACACTGAAACTAGTGATATATCTTTTCTTAATTTTATCCAGTACACCTCAGAGGCAAGGAACCTTTTCTGCTAGAACTAAGATAATTCAACAAGCTGTCTTTTTCTGTGGACTTTCCTGTGTTCTCAAAATACTGAGGTCTAAGTAGGAGATTTTCTAATAGATACTGTTGCAAACAGTATGTCATACTCTTCTTTTTTACTCCCATAACTTAGGCTGTTGTGATGGACACACTTTTAGAATATTTAATAAATTACAGTTAGTAGCAAAATGCATAAGCATTAGAAATGCTGGACAAGTGTTTGCTTCAAGTTACACAGACTAATGCCTGTGGTGTGTAAAAATACCTGTGTCTTTATTTGACTAAATGGGTCTTTAGCAACTGGTAATTTTTGCATGTCATACTCACTGATAATTGTTGAATTTAAACATCTGTCAAAATGGGAATATATTTTTCAGAATACAGAACAGGAAAAATGAGCTCTTCTCTGCTCCTTCCTCTACAAAGTGCTGGAATTAAAAGTATGGGCTACCATGCTCATGCTCAGTTTATTGTGGGTGGGATCGAATCCAGGACTTCATGAAAGTTATCCCAGGACTCTATGTACTGCCTTACATCACCAGTTATTTGTAGGATACTCTTTGGTTTAAGTTTGTCTGACATTCCCTCACAATTATGGTTGTGCATTTTAGGTAAGAATATCACAGAGTTAATGCTATCTCCTCATCCTATCAGGATGTGTGACAATATGACCTATTTAGAAATATTGGATATGGGATTAAGTGATACTAGGTGTTTCTACTGTAGTGTTGCTATTCTCCCCTTGGTAATTAATGAGTGGTTTATGGGTTGAGGATATGAAGTTGTGCATATGCTTTCTCATCAGGTATCTAAACCACTGGGTTTAGAAGGCAGTTAAGATTTTAAGGCATAGGTTGCATCATTCTTTCTATTCTAGTGGCCCTCAACCTTTCTAATGCTGGCACATTACAACTCCACCCATAGTGCTAAAGCCACCTCATTCTGGCCATTGTTTACACAAAATTGAGATTGCCTGACTATCTTTCCTTAGAAGCAATCAAGGTATTTGCAGACTCTTTGTCTCCACCCAAAGGAATGTCAATTTTAAGTATCTGATGAGACATATGACTTAATGATTGCTTCTCTCTAAACATTGGTGTATAGACTGTTCCAGTTGAACATTTTCTGGGAAACCATGAGTTCAGTCCACTGCTTAGTTCTAAGGAGGCAAATATTGTTAGTGTATGTAGCTTTGTGCAAACCTTATACCCCACCTGAGTCTCAGTTTTAATTTCTATACAATAAAGGGATTGGATGAAACAAAGGATTTCCAAACCAACTCCTTTGGAATACCAAATATTCCTCATAAATGTCTGAGACGAGGGGTCTTGTCTCTTAGAGAAGGATCATGACTACCACAGCAGGATGAGTTCTTTTGTGTATACATTAGAATTAATATTCTGTTCAGAGAGGAAATGATTTTATATGTAAAATACTTAGGTCGTACAATTCCTATAGAAATCTCCTGTGATGGATCAAAGCCAGCATATCATAATGTAAGCATACAGAAGACCCAGTGTCCTCAGATCAAGACCTATCCCAGAACTCTTTGGTTTCTTTCATGCTACATCTACTAATCCATCCTGTACTCTGACAGAACATGATGTACAGTACATATTGACTACTCATGGAGTGATAGCAGTCACTATTAGCAAACATTGGATATATGTATCCTATAATCACGCTATACATGCACAGCAACACCAATGTGTTTGTTAGCATCCTGTTAATTTTTTCCACAGATAAAAGCCACAGAAATGACTCAGAAACAAGTATAGACTGTAATTGTTTAGGGTCTAACCAAAGACATCTGAACTTTCTCATCAACATTTATTCTGTTGCTTATTGGCAGTCCATTCTAGAACTAATTTACGTTAGTTCTTTACTTCTTTTTTCTTTTCTTGTTTTATAATTGTCTTCTAAATATGCCTGAAAATGAGAAACTTAGAAGCTTTGTTTGTCACACATAACTTGTTCTAGAAGTACAGTGGTGTTTGTGTGTGTGTGTGTGTGTGTGTGTGTGTGTGTGTGTGTGTGTAGGGGTGGTCATAAACAACAATGTGGATCAAATTTTAGTTAAAAACAAGTCCTATTTTAAATGCTTAGGAGAAGCTCAATTTTAAAAGGTTTCCTCTGGGAAGTACTTTATATAATGAAAATCCACTGCATTTTCCATGTGCCAGTATTTGAATTTTCAAATAGATTTTTAATCAGTATGTTCTAAATATACATATTCAAAACTAAATATTTATATATTGCCTGCCATATATCAAGCCTTTTTGGTGGTGAACATACAGTGTTTGATGAGGTTTGCATTCTATCAGGAGGAGAAAGGGTAAATTAAAATCACAAAATAGACAATAAATTAGTTACCAGAGTATATGTCATATACAGAAAAGTGTCAGGTGTTCAAAGAGTTAGTAACATGGAGACCTAGCCTCGATAGAGGATAAAGAAATCTATGTGAAGACAGAAGTAGAAGGCAGAAGTAGAAAAGAAATGGGACTAGATGTTGGAAGTGTCAGTGGACCTCACATATTAGCTAGCAATTGATCTATCATGAACCAATATTCAGGTTTTTAAGCTAAACCTTCCCACACAGCAAAGGCAATCTATGTCACTTCAGTGTGGCTTTGGTTTAATCTATCATCCAGTTATTATGCCTGACTAACAAAATTCTGGGAAAAACTCCAATGCAAACTTTACCCTCCAAAATATTTCTGTTATCAAATATTTTTTTAGCTGAAGATCAAACCTAGTGAAAACAATCCACCAGCTACTACTAGTATCTTCCAGTATTTGGATTTAAATTCCTTATATGAAATGGTATGTAAAAATCTGATCTAAATTAGTAAGCTAATACCATGCTCATTTATTTTAATGTCTACCTTTTAAAAAGCCAGCTTCTTAGGTCACACAGTATATTTTTAGTTTCATAACTATATATCAGAGCTCAAATTCACATGAATATTTCTAATTTGTAAATTTACCCATTTCTATTACCTATTGAGAAAGAAAAAGTAGCCTGTGTTGAATATGACACAACTATCTGTGGTGTACCTGACATACCTTGACCTTCTTCTCCACTCCTTGTCCTTAACTAATGGAACCTTAATTGTTTCTTTGTTTGTCTTAGTAGAGTTCTCTGTATCTCATATCAGTCTCATCATTATGTGTTCTATTTTAGGCATAAAATCATGGAAACTTTTTTTCTCCATGGTAATTGATTTTTCTTCACATGGAGATATATAACTCATATTTGTCAATGATATAGAAAGGGGTACTTTGCTAATAAACAATACTGTTTATGAGTAAAAAGTCAAACTTTGGAGAGAATTTTAAGGCTTGTTTTTATTCTTTACTTTTTTGAACTGAAGTCTGATTCTGTTGAAGTCATTATGTGATCATAATTGAACAAAACTAGATGGTAGATAATATAAAAGACTAGTAGAATAAAAAGGGCGTTAGAGTTTTTGAACAACTGAAGTACTAAATGCTTGATTTAAAGCCAACCATTATGGGTATAGGAATGTTTGTTTTCAAAGAAGTAGGATCTCATTTGTTGTGGTCTGAATGTTTGGTTTACCCCAAAGATTTATTTTGAAATTATTCCCCATGATGCTGTGAGAAGAAGGGGTTTTTGGAAAGGTAATTAGGTCATGAGTAAGACTAGCTGTTTTGTGAATGAGAATATAGCCCTCCCCTTCTTTTAATGTTTGTAGAAGAAACAGGAAATAGAAAATGAGTCTCTCCAGACATGTGATCTTCTAAGTCACTGATCTTGGGTTTGTTGGTCTCTGTAACTGTGAACAGTTTCTAATTATAAGCTATCAGGTCTTGTGTATTTGGTTATAAAAACTCAAGGAGACAAAGACATTATTCATTTAAACTCCCGTGTCTCTGTTGTTTCCCACTAAAACAATTTTAAAATTATATTTCCAATAACTGCTATGTGTTTCACATGTTATTGGATCCTTTTAAAGCTTGATCTTCACAACCACTAGCATAGACATTTTCTTTTATATATAGGAACTTCATCTCATACGTTATGTAAATTCACACAGCTAGAGAACGAGAGTGGGAACATTTGAACCAAATCCTTTATGAATTAAGAATCTAAAGCCTTTCTACTACAAAAGTCTGCTTCTATGGAAGATCAAAGGCAAGCTACTTTTAATCATGTAGTTAAAAGTCACATTTATGAGGCATCAGTAAGATATATGGAAAATATATAATATCATTAATATAAGGAAATGATCTCATTTTACAAAAAAAAAAAAAACTTAATAAAAACAAATATCTTCACAGCCCGACTCTTCAATGTGTGTTGGACCTGGAGGTGACATTTTACTCTTTCTGCCTTACACAGAGTTCTTTATATATATTAGAGAAATCTTTTTAAAACAATTTCTGAGTATTATAATTGTATCCATTTTACTGATGAGAATATTATATGGCTTCATGAACCTAAAATAACTTTTTTGAAGTTATATCACATGTTCTGTCGAAAATGGTGCTCAGTTTTATAATATTTTTGCATACAACCTGTCATCTCCCCAGGCTCAGTCCACTACTTTTTCTATACAACTACATTTTCCTTTGAGTACATTACACAGCTGTTAGTATTTAAGGTAGCAGAAACAAATTTGAATAAGTATTCCATTATAAGATTTGAGATCAGAAGATCTGGATTTCAGCTTTGATGCTGTCACAATATAATATAAGGTTATATTTACATTAAGTCCTGAGTCAACATGCAGGGATGATGATGATGCTACAGTGCATGTTATTTTGAAGTTCTGAAAGATAGTATAGTTAGATCATTCCCTGTTCTCACACTCTCTACATGTGCCATAGCAACTGCACTATCTCTGCAGAACTGAAATGCCAGATGCCATCTGTCTTTGTGTGTTGAGCAGTTATCACAACAAAACAGAATCATGTCTTACAAACAGCAAAAATTATTTTTCACAGTTTTGGAGGGTGAGTGGTTTAACATAGTCAGGTTAGGAAGGACTCTTTTGTGTGTAGCAGATGGTGAACTTCTCCTGTATCTCTATACGGAGGTTGAAGCAAATTGACTTCCTTAGAACTATATGACAATGGTGTAAGTCCTCCCATGAGTACTCTGCTTCTATAACTTAGTCCCTTACCAGCAGTTCTTTTTACACCATAACATTAGTAATTAGGGTTGAACACTAGAACTTGAGGGGAACGAATATATTCAAAGTAAATTCATCTGCCATGTCCCTTCAAATTTAATGCCATTCGCACCTGAAAATTAATTAATTAATTAATTAATTCCCCCTTAACATCTTGGCTTGGTTCACTATTAACTAAAAAGTCAAATGTCCATACAACTTAAATTTCATCCTAATCATTTGTAGATATGACTTAAGAGAAAAATCACTGTGAAACAAACTCCCCACCATCTGTGAACTTTCTCTGATTTGGGAAGGCTTCCTGAAAAGCCTAGCTTTCTGTTATTATTATTATTAATCATTCCATTCATTTACATCTCAAATGATATCCTACTTTCCCATTACCTCCTCCACTAACCCCCATTCCACATCCTCCCTCCCCTCTCCCCTTTGCCTGTATGAGAGTGTTTCCCTACCTACCCACATTCTCCCACCCCACCCCTCCAACATCTCCCTATGCTGGGGCATCAAACCTCTCCAGGACCAAGGGCCTCCCTTCTCATTTCTATTAGGAAAATCTACCTCTTAAAGGCTTGATCCTCATTTGATGATACTGGAAGGGGGGACTGGTGGAAATTAGAAGAGAGAGAGCCTTATGAGAGATTTTATGTCATTCCCCATGTGGTTTCTACCCTTCTCATTTTCTTACTCTATTCACCACGTTTCAGATGGAGGCCAATTGATGGTAGAATGAAATCTCCAAGATCATAAGCCAAAAATATACCATTAATCTTTTTAAATTAAATATCTCTAATATTTTATTATGATAATAGAAAACTGAATTACCTAGAACCCTTTAAATCAAACAAAATGTGTATTTCCAAAACATCTGGTGATGGGAGAACAAATGATAGATGTCACTGTACAAAAGAAGGAAACAAGAAAGGAAGGATAGGAGGTCACAATAATTCTACAACCCAAATTTCACCCTACTGACCTATCTCTATATTCTCTCAGAAGCACTTCTGAATATTATCATATTGACAATAGTTTCCAACAAAGGAATTTTCAAAATACAAATATGCAAATTCCAGCATCTTCTTAGATGTGCTTAAACAAGGCTGTATGGTATAAGTATTTCTTGAAAGTAATTTCTGTTAACTATATTCTTATTGTTTTGTACATATACCCACATGCACACACACACACACACACACACACATACACACACTCACACACACACACACACACACAGAGAGAGAGAGAGAGAGAGAGAGAGAGAGAGAGAGAGAGAGAGAGAGAGGGAGAAGAGAGAATGAGGGAGGAAGGAAGGAGGAAGGAGAGGGACAGAGAAAGAGAGTTATATATGGGAGAGTAGGAGGCATAAAGCAATACAAATGTCAGTAGCAATTGGAAGATGAGTACTAAGTTTAGGCATCCCTTTGTTGTGCATAGCTTTGGCTGTTGAAGAGGATCCATAGTGGAGTGTTTCAAAGGAGATTGCACACAGGTGCCATGGTGGCCTAAGTTGTGGTTTGCAAATGCTCAGATGTGAGGTGACTGCAAAATTTCCCTGGAACTTGTAAAAAAGACAAATATTAAGTGTTCCTCAAAAATGTTAATTTAAGATTTTTATATTTACAAATTGTGTTTTAACAGATATTGTTTTACATATTATTCATTAACTAAACAATTTTGAATAAAATAACTTGATTAGGACTCAGTTTTTCTTTTAACTCCACCATTCTTGCTCTGGTAAGTACATTGTTGTATAAATGTCTCTGTGAACAGTTGTTTTGTGTTTCCCGGGACACCTTTTTCTAGAAGCATGGCAGAATAGGGACCTCAAATATCATTCCATGAATGAAAACATTTACAAAATATCAGGAAATCAATTGTACAAAAAGCAGGAGTGCTTTAAAATATATTCACTAGAGTACTCCTTACAAACAAAGTAAAATATCGCTGGATACAGTATACTAGAAGGCTTACTTACTTCCTATTTCCACACAGCCCTTAGATATTCTTATGTGTAACCTGTTTACTAGGAGATAGCTATATTTATCTCTTACTTGAGTTTTCTCCATGAAAATCTCATCCCAGAATTTCTGCCACACAAAAGAATTTCATTAGGCAAACAGAAGAAATATATAATGTGAATGCAACTACAAAGAAACCTTATCTCAGCAAGCCCACTAAACATTACAGATCCTTGACTTCCCTTTTTATGCTTATTCCAGTGTGGCAAAATTCCATTTTGCTCTAGAATGTTCTTAGGTAGTATATTATTACAAATAATTCAATAGATGGAGGATAAACGAAAAGAAACATAACACTGTGTAAAGTAAGTGAAGGGGACCTGAAGCCTGCCTCTTCCCTGCAAAATGTCTCCCATCATGCCTTAGAGTACAAACAGTTGAAATGGGCCTATCAGTAGCCTTTTTATTTTCTTCTCACTAAAATGTCATGCATCTATTCACATTAATTGGTGTCATCCTGCACTTCCTGTAGGACAGTTCCCTCCTCATGTTCACAAACCCCATCCCTCCACTTGATGCCCTGTCTTTTCTACTGGAGGTAGACTGTACAAATTCCCTCTGCTCACTGTAGGGCAATTCATCTAACGTCCTTCCATTTGAGACCTGTGGATCTGTCACCTCCCAGGTCTCTGGTACATTCGAGAGGGTCCCCATACCTCCCACCTCTCAAGGTTGCCTATTTCCATTCCTTCTGCTGGCCCTCAGGCCTTCCGTCCTGTTCTTTTCCTCCAATAGCTGATCATATTCCCATCTTCTGTTCACTGTCCCCTTTACCACCCAGGACCCTGGCTCTCTCCTCTCTTCTGTGATTGCTTTCTTTTCCCTCCCAAATGGAATTGAGGCATCCTCACTTGGGCCATTTAGCTTATTAGCCTCTTGAGTTCTATGGATTATATCCTGGGTATTCTGTACTTTTTTTCTAATATTGACTTATTAGTGAATAAGTCATGCATGTCCTTTTGGGTCTGAGTTACCTCACTCAGGATGATATTTTCTAATTCCATTCATTTACCTGGAAAAATGATGATGTTTTGTTTTTAATAGTGGAGTAGTATCCCATTGTGTAAATAAACCACATTTTCTTTATCCATTCTTCAGTTAATGGACATCAGGGTTGTTTCCTGTTTGAGGCTATTATGAATAAGGTTACTATGAACATAGTTGAGCAAGTGTCCTTGTAGTATGGTGAAGCAACATTTAGGTGTATGTTCCAAAGTAATATAGCTGAGTCTTGAGGTAGAATAATCTCCAGTTTTCTGAGAAACTGTGAAGTTCATTTCCAAAGTTATTGTACAAGCTTGCACTGTCACCAGCAATGAAGGAGTTTTACACTTGCTCTACAGCCTCACCAGCATGTGCTGTCACTTTAGTTTTTGACTTTAGCTATTCTACCTGGGGTAGGATACACTCCAAGAGTGAGAATATTTCTTTAAGTATTTTCCAGTCATTAGAAATTCTTAGGTTGACAATTTGCTGTTTAGCTCTTCACCCCACTTTTAATGGGGTTGATTTGGTTTATTTAATTATATAAGTTCTTTGTATATTTTGCATACTAACTCTCTATCAGATGTAAGGTTGGTATAAATATTTTCCCATTCTGTAAGCTTCCATTTTGCCCTATTGACAGTGTACTTTGGCTTACAGAAGATTTTCAGTTTCATGAGGTCTCATCTATTAATTATTGATCTTAGTTTTTGATCTCAGCCATTCTGATTGGTGTAAGACAATCTCAAAGTGGGAACATTTCTTTAAGTGGTTCCCAGCCATTAGAAATTCAATTGTTGATATTTTTCTGTTTCTGAGAATTCTGAGCTCTGGATGTTCTTATGCAGGATGTTATCTCCTGTACCAGTGCAATCTATTAGATTTAGTGTATCTGGATTTACATTGAGGTCTTGGATCTACTTGTTGTTTTTATCAGAGGGGGATAAATATGGAAAAATTATATTCTTAGTTAGTTAAACCAGTACCATTTGTTGAAGAAGATTTCTTTTTTCCACTCTATGGTATTGGCTTCTTTGTTAAAAATCAAGTGTCCATAAGTATGTGAGCTATTTCTGGGTCTTTGACTCAATTACAATGATCAACCTATCTGTTTCTATACCAATATCATGCAGTTTTTATTACTATTGCACTTCAGAACATTTTGACATCAGGGGTGATGATACCTCCAGAAGTTCTTTTAATGAACAAGACTATTTTAGCTATTCAGGATTTTGGTGGTTTTCCATACAAAGTTCAGGACTGTTTTTTCAAGATCTGTAAAGATTTGTGTTGTGTTGGAATTTTGTTTGCACTGAATCTGTATATTGCTTTAGGTTGTGTGGCCATTTCGACTATGTTAATCCTACTGATCCATGATCACGGAAAATCTTTCCATATTCTAATGTCTGCCTAAATTTCTTTCTTCAGAGACTTGAAGTTTTGTCATGCAGAATTTTCACTTGCTTAGTTAAAGTTACATCAAGATATTTTATTTTACTTGTGACTATTGTGTTCAACCCATTTATCATTTTCATAAAGAAAGGCTACTGATTTTTTAGTTAATTTTGTATTAAAACACTTTGCTGAAGTTGTTTATCAGCTGTAGAAGTTCTCCAGTAAAACTTTTAGGGTCATTTATGTATATTAGCATATCATGTGTGAATAACAATACTTTGAATTATTTTTTTCCAATTTGTATCTCTCCTTTAGTTGTCTTATTACTCTAGCTAGGACTTCTAGTATGTTGAAGTGATAGGGAAAAGTGGATAGCCTTGTCTTATCCATGATTTTAATAGAATTGCTTTCATTTCTCCCCATTTTGGCTTGCTGTGTGTTGCCTTTATTGTGTTTAGGTATGTGCATTGTATCCCTGATCCCCAAGACCTTTTACCTGAATGGGTGCTGTATTTTCTCAAGGGCCTTTTCAGCATGTATTAAGATAATCATGAATTTATTAAAATTCTGTTTATTTGTTGGATTATGTTGATAGATTTTTATATACAGAATCACACTTGCATCCCTGAGAGGAAGCTTACATGATCATGTTGGATGATGTTTTGATGTGTTGTTGGATTTAGCTTGGGAATATATTATTGAGTATTTTTGTATCAATGTTCAAAAGAGAAATTGTTCTGAACTTTTCTGTTTTTGTTGAGTCTTTGTGTTGTTCAGGTATCACTGTGATTGAGGCATCATAGAGTGAGTTTGTCAGTGCTCCTTCTATTTATATTTTGTGGAATAGTTTGAATTGTATTGGTGTTAGCTCTTCTTTGAAAGATTGGTAGATTTCTGCCATAAAACTACTTGGCCCTGGGATTTTTTTCTTGATGAAGAGACTTTTAATGACACATACACACACACACACACACACACACACACACACACACACACACACACATTTCATCAGTGTCCCTTGTTATGTCTCCATTTACATTTCTAATTTTGTTAATTTGGATACTTTCTACCTTTTAGTTCGTTTGGCTAAGGGTTTTTCTGTCTTGTTGATTTTCTCAAAACAAAACAAAACAAAACAAAAAACAAAAAAACAGCTGTTGCTTCTTTTTATTGTTCTCTTTGTTTCTACCTGATTGTTTTCAGCCCTGAGTTATATTATTTTTTAATCACCTACTCCTCTTGGTGTGTTTGCTTCCTTTTGTTCTAGAGATTTCAGGTGTTCCATTAAAATGGTAATATATTTCTCCAATTTCTTTTTGAAGGTAATTAATGCTATGAACTTTCTTCTTAGTAATCCTTTCATAGTGTCTTGTTAGTCTGAGTACACTGTACATTCATTTTCATTGAATTCTATAAAGTTTTAAATTTCTTTATTCATTTCTACCTGAGTCATTGATCATTGAATAGAATTGTTCTTTTTCCCAGAATTTGTAGCCTTTCTCACATTGTTGTTGAAGTTCAGTTGTAATTCTTGGTGGTCTGATAGAATGCAAGAAGTTATTTCAAATTTCTTGGAGAAGATTCTGTGAAGTGCTGAGAAATTATATTCCTTGTGTTTGTGTGAAATGTTCTGTAAATATCTATTAGGTCCATTTGATTAATTACATCTGTTAGTTTCTGTCTCAATGACTTGTTCATTGGTGAAATTTGGTATTGAAGTCTCCTACTGTTAATGTGTGATTTAAACTTTAGTAATTTTTTTTTATGTGAGTACCCTTTCATTTAGGGAATAGATGTTCAGAATCAGGACATCATCTTAGTGGATTTTTCCTTCAATGATTATGAAGTATAGATTCCCAGGCTCTTTTGACTACTTCTGTTTTACATTTTATTTTTACTAGATATTAGAATTGGTAGTCCAGTTTATTTCTTGGGTCAGTCTAACTTTGTTGCTGAAATGTGTTTCTTTTATGCAAAAAAAGTGATGGATCCTGTTTTTATATGCACTCTGTTAGCCTGTGTCTGTTTATTGTGAAACTGAGTCCACTGATATTCAAAGATATTAATGACCAATAATTGTTAATTCCTGTTATTTTGATGTTGGTGGTGGTATTGTTTGAATGTGTGTATGTGCATGTACATGTACATGTGTACCTTTGTGTTTGTGTATGTGATTCTTTTCTTTTGGTTTTGCTGCTGTGAAATTTTTTTCTTGTGTCTTCCTGGGTGTACTTACCCTCATTTAGTTGTAGTTTTTCTGTTAGTTATCCTCTGTATGCTGGATTAATACAAAGATATTGTTTACATTTTGTTTTGTCATAGAATATCTTATTTTCTCCATGTAAAGGAGATTAATTGTGTAAGATTTATCATATATTAGACCTGAGACAATAATTTGTTTAAGCTAACAAGATAACAATATTATGTGTGTTTTAAAAATTATTTTGAATATTCCTCATTAACATTTAAGCAATTTCTAAAATTTAGAATATTTAAATACATACATTAGGGGTTTTTTTTTAATTCTTTATTTTTTTTTTACAGTTCAGTCTTTATCCACCTTCTGGTTTACCCTCTGACTGTTACACATTCCATACCTCCTTCCCCACCTCCAAGAGGATTTCCCTGCTCCCACACCACTAGACCTCCCCATTCCCTGGAACCTCAAATCTCCTTATGGTTAGGTGCATCTTCTCTCACTGAGTCAAGATCTGGCAGCTGATATGGGGGCCTCATATCAGCTGGTATATGCTGCCTGGTTGGTGGCTCAGTATTTGAGTGATCTTAGGGACCCAAGCTAGAAGACCCAAGCTGGTCTTCCTATAGGGTCTCCCTCCTTCTCAGCTTTTTCCAGCTTTTCCTCATTCAACCACAGGGGTCACCAGCTTCTGTTCATTGGTTGGGTATAAATATATGCACCTGACACTTTCAACCTGCATTTCTTTATATTTATTCACTTCTTCTTTATACTCTTTACCTGTTTGGTTGTATTTTTCTGTATTTCTTTAAGGGATTTATTCACTTCACATAAAAGCCTTTATGATCTTCATAAGATTAGATTTAAGGTCAATTTCTTGTGCTTGAAGTGTTAGGGTATGCAGGTCTTGCTGTAGTTGAATAGCTGGGTTCTGGTCATGTTATATTGCCCTGATTTTTGTTGATTTTGTTCTTTTTTAAATTTTTTATTAGATATTTTCTTTATTTACATGTCATATGATTTCTTCTTTCCCAGTTTCCCCTCCAAAAACATAAAGAAAGAACAAAAAAACAACAAGAACAAACCCAGTTCCTCCCCCCACCCCCACCCCCGCTTGATACCCCACACTCTCCCGCTTACTGGCCCTGGTGTTCCCTTACACTGGGGCACAGAACCTTCATGGGGCCAAGGGCCTCTCCTCCCATTGATGACCAACTTGGCCATCCTCTGCTATACACTTGCTGCTAGATCCATCAGTCCCACCATGTGTGCTCCTTGGTGGATGGTTTAGTCACAGGGAGCTCTGAGGCTACTAGTTAGTAGTTCATGTTGTTGTTCGTCCTAAGAGGCTGCAAACCCTTCAGCTCCTTTGGTCCTTTCTCTAACTCTTTCATTGGGGACCCTGTACTCAGTTCAATGGATGGCTGTGAGCTTCTACTTTTGTATTAGTCGGGTACTGGCAGAGCCTATCAGGAGACAGCTATATCAGGCAGGAGTGCCCTTCCTTGAGTCTCTGCTCCATAGTTAGACTTTGCAACCCATTCCATGCATATTTTGTTCCCCTTTTTAAGAGGGAATGAAGTGTCCACATTTTGGTCTTCGTTATTCTTTAGTTTCTGGTGGTATGTGGATTGTACTACAAGTATTCCGAACTTCTGGGCTAATAACCACTTATCAGAGAGGGCATACCATGTGTGTTCATTTGTGATTGGGCTACCTCATTAAGGATGATATTCTCCACATCCATCCATTTTTCTAAGAATTTCATAAATTCATTGTTTTTAATAGCTGAGTGGAATTCCATTGTGTAAATCTACCACAATTTCTGTATCTATTCCTCTGTTGAGGAACATCTGGGTTGTTTCCAGTTTCTGCCTACTATAAATAAGGCTGCTATGAACATGGTGGAGCATGTGCCCTTATTACATGTTGGAGCATTTTCTGAGTATGTGCCCAGGAGTGGTATAGCTGTGTCCTCTGGTAGAAC
>JADRCD010158894.1:177-22611 GCA_019843815.1 Montemys delectorum
GGTCCACTATACACAGAGCACCTCACTGATGGTCCACTATACACAGAACATCTCACTGCTGGTCCACTATACACAGAGCATCTCACTGATGGTCCACTATATACACAAAGAAAATCCTATGTCTATGCAGCATTGATGAATTCATAAATCACTTTGCAGGGTGCTGTTGTGTGAGCTTCCTGCTGCTGTGATAAACGCATGATACAAATCAACTTTAGGAGGGAAGGATTTTTTTTTGGCTCATGATCCAAATGGTTTCCTTATTTTGGGGCGTGAGAGGAGAGAGACTTTCATGTCAAAGTGCATGGTGGAGGTGACTGCTCTTTGCTTGGTAGCCAGTCTTAGTGTCCCCTTTGAGGACATACCCTGTGTGAGTTAACTACCCTCCCAATGGGCCACGTCTCCTCAAATAGTCTACTGTTGCCCAGTAGGACCACATGTTGGAAACTAAACTTTTAAGACACTGTCTTCAGGCAACATATGTAAACATAATAGTTACTTTATCCTAATTGAGAAAAGAGTCCAGATACTTTTCCTTCTTAAATACATTTCTGGTTTTTATAACTCATAATATCATGAAGTTTCTGACAGTGTTACATAGAGGTTTTACAGCAATAAATTTGTTCCCAAAATTCCTGGCCAGTTCCCCCTCATTCTACATGGCTCATTTTGAATGTTTCAGCTTAAGGATGGTGGTTAATTAGATTTGGGCTGGAAACACTGGGCAAACTGTTTTCTGGTATTTCTCCCTATCTTCAGACCCCAGAACAGTACCTGATATAGACCTTGCTCTCTAATGATAGAAATAATAAGTGAATGTAATATACATGAAAGCAAGTATTGTTGGCATTGAGATAAACAAAGTGAAGTCCTCAATCTCCCACAGTGCAATATGCCTGATAAAGGAGTGTAAAGCTGACGGGAAGGGGTCCCACCTTTCCCTTTGTAATTAAGTCTTTGGCAGAGCTGTGCAGTGATTAAAGGTGAGCACATGCGTGGCTGGCATTCAGCTTCATGGAGTAATTGGGAAGATACCTATTTATAAAAGCCAGTGACAATACCTATGGTGTGACAGAACATGCATGCTAATTAGAATTTGCAAGAAGTAAACAGAAAATATATTTAAGCCAATACATTAACTAAGCAGCTTTCCGATCACTTTCAAATTTCCGCAAGGGTGTGTCTTGCAACATCCCCTGTGATTTCATCAGATTCCAACCGCAACTTTCAAATTACTCTGTGACCGCAGACCTCCCTAAAGTCTGATGTCACTGATGACAGATAATTTCACTATCCTATTAGGAATGTTTGTCTAAGAAACTAAAAATAACGTGTTCTCTTCCACCTTGGAAACGATGATGAGACAGTGTCCTCCCAGATAATAGCCATTCTTTTTTTGAATATCTAAATCTGTCCTTTTAAGATACAAAGAAAATAAAAATGGAAGAAGGAGACGGAACAGGGATGCAGGAAAGAGAGGGAAGTTTGGGACACAAGCCCAGAGAGAAGAGTCTACCCACTGCCTCAGTGAATTTCTCAGGATAATCAGAGGTGGGCAGGAGAGTCCCGCCTTCCACCTGGATTCTGCTCAAGCTCAGGTCATCAGGCTTGCATTCCTTACCTTCTGAATCATTTGCTGGCCCATGGTTGGGTTTGTTTGTTTGTCTGTTGTTTTGTTTTTGTTCTGAATCATGATTTCTCTGTAGCCCATGCTAGTCTCAAACTAATAATCCTCCTGAGGGCTGGGATTCCAGGCATGTACCACCACACACAGCAGGAAGGCTTTTATTGTTTAAATTTGTTTGTGTTATTTTTATTTCTGTGTTTGCACGTGTGCCTGGGTAAGAGTGCACACGTGAGTGTGGCTGTCCAAGGGAAAAACTGGGAACTGTCGGGTCCGAAGCTGGAGTTCCAGGCAGTTGTGAACTGCCTCTGGGGGTGCTGGGAGTCAAACTCTGATCATCCGCTAGAGCTGCCCTTGCGGTTTATCACTGAGCTACGACTCTAGGCCCTGAAAGATTGTTAAAAAGGTTCCTTAATAAAGAAATTCAAGTTTGTGCAGCAACAAGGCACTTCTTATTCCTGTTACTTAGAATTCAGCAGCATGCATTGTAAAGCTCACTGGGTTCCAGGAAGATGGGAAACAAGAGACCTAATTACTGGATGTTTTAAAAAATAATACTCGAGTAATTTTTTTTATTTGTCAAGTTGATTGCAAGCAATAAAAAGAGATTAAAATACTTATTGTGCTGTAATTTCCTTATGATTTGGTATTTCTGGAGTCAGTTTGCAAATGATAGCATCTAAGGGATTTTTGGAATTTAAATGCAAAATTAAAGTGCTTTATACAACAAAACAGATGCTCCCAGGATCTGCTGCCTATCAGCACAAAAGGAAGCAGGTTCTGGTATTCATCAGCTGATGGGTGGAAATTATCTCAGAGCAGGGAAAGGAAGATAAGCTGGTGACCAGCAGCCACCATGATGGGGCCAACATCTGCCCAGACTCACAGAGCTGAGCCAAAGAATATAGTTTCAGATAGAGTATTTGGAGGCACCTGGAGAAAAAATGAGTTGAATGAGTGAGTGAATAAATGAATGAGTGAGTGAATAAGTGAATGTGTGAGTGAATGAATGAGTGAGTGAATAAATGAATGAATGAGTAGATGAATGAGTGAGTGAATGAATGAATGAGTGAGCAAGTGAATGAATGAGTGACTGACTGAATGAGTAATTAAATGAATGAATGAGTGAATGAATAACTAGCTCTAGCCAAGATACCATCTTAGGACTAGGAGTGAAAAGATTTCAGGAAGATCTCTGATTGGTAGCATGCCTTTCCAAACTAATTTGCATGCTTTTACCTTAATGACTATATTTTTGAAGTGACCTTTTTCAACAGATGATCATTACAGAAGCAGACCCTGAAATCCCACACTCGATACCCAGGGGCTCCTTCCCTAGTCCAACAGCCCTACCGTCTGCGAACTGAGCACAGCCCCTGGATTGACTATCCCCATCCTGGATCTTTAACCTGTATCAGGCAGTTGTTTTGACACAATAGCTAAGGGAAGAGGAATTATAAAATTAGTCCTCTGGATGACGAGGAGCCATCATTGAGGGTTTCTGTCCCTTTAAAAGACACTGTCATGCAGGAACCTTCTGCCCTTTTCCAGCACTTGATGGGCCCAGTCCATCCAGGAGACAACCAGATGGAGCCTGGTGACACAGATAACTAAACAAAGGACAGGTGCCTCAGGGGAGTGGAGGGGGGACAAGAACTTCTGCATCCTGAGGACCTCCAAGCAGGTTCACAGATATAATGCATGGCTTGAACTGAAAAAAAAGTCCCTTTTGGACAATTTCAGGTTCTCACAGGGTACCTGTCCTTCCCATCCATGACAGGTTAAGTTTTGAGCCTATACTATGTCATCAAAATCACACCAGTGCTGATGTTTGGTTAATTAATAGTTATTATAAGTGTAAATAATGGCTTGTAGGGGCAAGGGGTGGGAGACAGGCCAGAGGACAAGGTTTGGGACTGGTTCTCTAGGACCACCTTTCCATATTGACATGGGTTCCAGGAATGAGCTCAGATCATCAGGCCATGCAGCAAACACTTAGCCTGTTGAACCATCTTGCTAACCTTAAAATTAACTTACTTTTGTAAGTAAAAATCCAATGTTTTTTTGCAGTGCTACAGGGGAGATACAGTAACATGATACTTTACACCTGGAGAGAGCCAGACTGGTCACAAAGGAACCCTGTGGTTCCCTAATTTCCCTTAATCCTACCAACTGAACTGTGAGGGGAACATCCACTCTCCATCTGGAGCCCTAATCTACACACACCACTCAGCAGAAAGATGGAGGCCAGGACACAGCCAGCAGGCAACAAACAGGCAGGCAGCCTGGCTGGTGAAAACCCAGCTCCCGTGATCCTGGGCCCAGGCCCTTTCTGTGTCATGATTCACAGTCCTGGGCCATGCACAGATGCCAACATTGATCTCTTCATTTATTTTTATGGCTGGTGGCTTATTTAAAAGATATACACACACTACTTATACAACATACACACACACATACCACACACACTCATCACATTTACACCACACACACACTCACACACACACTCTCATACACACCCATACACACATACATTACACACATACACATATACTCATACTGCACACACGCTCACACCATACACACATATACACTCATACCACACACACACTCACATCACATACACACTCTCATGTGTATACACTACTCACATACTAGGTTGTCCATAGAATTTAAAATGTGTGGCTTTCTAACTTTTCTAGGAAGAGAAGTACAAGGAAAGCTACTCAGACTTATTAGAATTTGCTTCCTTTCGGAGGGGCCCTGTGGATCCCCAGGAATGACTGAAGGTCACTTTACTAAAAGCCAGAGGACCAAGTGAGCAGTCGGTGGGTCAGGAAGAAGACAGGGCAACCAAGTGGCCTAAGCACAGAAGGAGAAAAGGTAACTCAAGAGGAGAGATGGATCAAGGATCTATCCTCCTCCACACTGAAGGTGGCTTCTGCTTAGCACACGAGGTCCACTTTGCAGAGTCCTGGGCCCAACCCTCTTGGCCCGTGGTCACTGTGGCTGTGGCAGTGGTCCAGTTTCTAGCAACTTGGCCCCAGTCATGAACTGGCAAGGATTCCAGCCCTGGAAGGGCATCTGTCAGCCCTTAATGACCCTCAGAGGTCATTAAGCCCTATGGGGTAGAGCACATGGGAACTCAGGGTCTATACCAGCAGTTCTCAATCTAAAGATTGCAATCCCTTTTGGGGATGCAATGACCCTTAAACAGGGGTCACCTAAAATCATCTGCATAGCAGATATTTACATTATAATTCATAAAAGTTGAAAAAGTATAGTCATGAAGTAGCAACAACAATAATTTTTATGGTTGGGGGTCACCACAACATGAGGAACAGTGTTAAGAGGGGGTCACAGGACTAGGAAGGTTAGCACGGACGCTATACTAGCCTTAAACTTGGCACAAAAGTAGAAGACACCCTAGTTTGAAAGGATGGTGCCAAGCACTTGACTTCAATCATGGCTAAGCAAATTCTATGAATAAAACGCTGATATAAGGCCTGAAGAATTTACCTCTTAAACATGAGATGCTTTTCCACCAAAGCTTGTGTGACCAGGTTTACAGGAAGCGAGGTGTTGGAAGCAGGCTCCCCTTCTGTGAAAAATGCTAATAGCCTGTGCTCATAATCACTTGCAGTGAACCATTCCCCCGCTCTCCCTCTCCCCTCACTTCTTCCCCTCTTCCTCCCTCTCCTCTTCCTCTTTGCCCTACTGGAGATCAGGGCCTCTCCAACGCTAGGCAAGACTTGCATCCTCAGCCTTCTCTATGGTCGGTTGTATACACACTGAAGGCCAACTCTACAAAGATCAGTGTTTACTTATCATGTAGTTTGAGTTAGAGTTAAACACCTTTGTGTGTGTGTGTGTGTGTGTGTGCGTGTGTGTGTGTGTGTGTATATATATATATATATATATATATATATATATATATATATATATGTGAGAGGGATTTAGTAGTGTCTGTCTTTTTTTGTACTGCCTTTCTCCTTACTGGGATGGGTTTCCTATGAGGATCAGGAATGTATTTTCACACATTCAAAAGGCCTGGAAGTTTTAGATCAAGACACCAGCAGGTTTAGTGGCCGACAAAGGCCGGCTCTCTGCTTCCAAATCCAGGCACAGCAGAGCCAGGAAGCCATCAAGGGGAGACCCACAGGCACAGCCACCTCATAACAAGAACCATCTCAACTGATTGCCAAAACACCAATCTTGCACAAAGAATTTGGCTCTCCCTGTGAAGATGTGTATATAGCAAAAATCTATACAGCTTTAGACCAAGGCTGCCCTTGTTATTTCTGTTCCAAAGGATAACCATTCCAAAACCGACTTATGTAACTTGGCTCACCTTATATTTCCAAAGCCTTCCTTTGCCTCCCTGAATACATACCTATGGTATCACATGGTGGTAGGTGCATAGATTGCAGGCCACTGTTCTTCCTCCACTTTTAAATGGGCTGTTTCAGGAGAACTCTCTGTGCTGTTTAGTTTAGGTTGACATCTAACCCAGTAGAAGAGCAAAAATCAGCAAAGTGTTCTACAAACTCTTTCATTTGTACCTGATACAGCTTCATCCCTCGAAACTTAGTGATTTTTAAGTAATCTTTAAAAACATTTTCACTGGTGTAAAACCTTGCCTTACTCTGAAATTTGTTAACATTAAGCTTCCAGCTAACCACTTATTGTTTTCATAAACAAAATCGTTATTTGGAGAGTGTACTGGCTGGTTTTGTGTGTCAACTTGACACAGGCTGGAGTTATCACAGAGAAGGGAGCTTCAGTTGGGAAAGTGCCTCCATGAGATCCAGCTGTGGGGCATTTTCTCAATTAGTGATCAAGGGGGGAGGGCCCATTGTGGGTGGTGCCATCCCTGGGCTGGAAGTCTTGGGTTCTAAAAGAGAGCAGGCTGAGCAAGCCAGGGGAAGCAAGCCAGTAAGGAACATCTCTCCATGGCCTCTGCATCAGCTCCTGCTTCCTGATCTGCTTGAGTTCCAGTCCTGACTTCCTTTGGTGATAAACAGCAATGTGGAAGTAAGCTGAATAAACTCTTTCCTCCCCAACTTGCTTCTTGGTCATGATGTTTGTGCAGGAATCGAAACCTTGACTAAGACAGAGAGTAATACAGGTTTTGGCTATGGAAATGGCAAACTTTCATTTGCCATATCAAAGGAAGTGACCCCCATGTAAAGAACATTGTTAGAAACATTTGAACTAGAATTATTAGGGTACACTGCCGTGTTTGGACTTGAGAGAGCTGCTACAAGGGTTATATTTTGGGCAATTCTGAACTAGCTGCTTCCTAATCCCAATTTCTCCCTTGTATCCTGTGATTTCACAGTCTATTTACTGCTATTTTTGAATGATTTTTTTCTAGTGTCTCTAGTCTCTAATTACCTGTGAAGTGGAGGAGGAAAAGCTTAAAGAAACGAGGAAGGATTATTATTTCACCAAGTTCTAAAGCAGAATGCCACAGCTTTAGATACATAGAAATTATCCACACATTTTAGGATGCACATTCTGACTCAGGTCTAGAGAAGGGCCCAAGATTTTGCATTTCTAGCAAGCTCCCAAGTGATGCTGATTTGCTGAGGACAAACATTGATTAGCATGTGCTAATTAATATATACAAGAGACATGGCCAGGAGCTCAGTGATGTGCCAGGGCAATGGTACACAATTAAAACATGCATGTTCCTGGGCTTCATTAATTAAACCGGACTTAATTAAAGCTCCATTTTAGAGAAATCAGCAAACTTCATTTTGTTAGGAAAGGGGCTACCTAAATTTCATGTGGTATGTAGGAAAAAAAAATTTTTATCTACTTAAAAATCCTGAGAAAATGAAGTGAAAATCCCAGAATAAAAGAAACTAGCTATTTAGTGATCAACAGGGAAAATCCATTTCCTAAAAACCACCACAAGAAGCAGTCAGAAACTCGGACACCTGTATACTGGGGAAGGGAGACTGGAGCGGTTCACTCACAGTAGCAGGGACAAGTAGAAGTCCTTATGGTGCTTCTTAGCTAGAAGACAGGCAGGAACCCTTGCTAGAGTTGATAAAGACATCACATGTGCACACAATGAAGCCGGAGCTAGTCCTGGGGGCACACACCAGAAACGCCAGTTACTCCATGGCTTAACCTAGGAGGGTGACAGTTGAGGCTAGCCTTGGAGTTTTAGCAAGAATCTGTCTCAGAGTTAAAAGGGGGCTGAAGGCTGGGGGCCTGTGGTACAGATCAGTGTTAGAGCATTTGGAAATAACAAGGAGACAGGGAGGAGGAGGAGAAAGAAGAGGAACAATAAAAAGGAAGAGGGTGAGGTTGGCTTAAAATATCAGCAAAAATTAACTTGAAATAGACCTAAACCTTAAAGCATACACCTGAAAGAAAAGCTGGTGAGATAAAATGTGATGAAAAGTCTCTAGAAAGACTATTACCTACTTTTGTCATTACTATAACAAAATACCTGACAGAATAACTTGAAAAGAGGAAAGGCTTTTATTTTTCCCTTCATGGTTCTAGAATTTTCCATTCTTGGTCCCTCAGGCCTATGTGCTTGAGCAGAACAGACAGTGAAAGAGTCCTAAGAGACTAAGACCTGGTCACATCATGGCAGTTAGGAAGCAACAAGAGGAGCTGAGAGGGGGCCAGGGCAAGGGCATCATGAAGGACTCTCCCTCAGTAACCTACTTCTTCCAGGTAGACCCTGCCTTAAAACATTCCAAAAATAATGGGGATCAAATACTCAGCATGTGAACCTGTGTGTGTTGGGGGAGGGCACTGTATGTTCAAGTCATAACAAATACCCAAGGCCCAAGCAACAAAAGAGCATACATTTCACTTGGTAAAACTTCAGAATTTCTATGCATCAAATGACTCAATGAAGAGTCAAGGGCAACCATGAAATACAAAAAAATAGCTACGACATGTCTGGTAAGGGATTAGTGTCCACGATATACACGCGCTATAATTCAACAACAAATACATAGATCCAAATTTCAAAAATGGATAAAGTATTTGAATAGACACTTCTCCCAAAGAGGAATAATACAAATGTCCATTAAGCATATGAAAAGATGCTATAATCCAGAGACTCTCAACTTTCCAAATGCTGTGGCCCTTTAATACAGTTCCTCGTGCTATGGTGACACCCCCTCCTCCGCAACCATAAGGTTATTTCGTTGCTACTTCATGCTAATTTTGCTAGTGTTCTAAATTGTAATATAACTATCTGATATGCAGCCCTTCTAGGGTCATGACCCTAGAAGATTGAGAGACACCCACAGGACGGTCATTATTTAAAAATGTTAAAAACAAATGCTGAACGGGATATAAAGCTACTTGATCACACATATTCTGTTGATAAGAATGTGAAACGATACATTTGGGGTTGAAAGTTATGCAAGAAATGCAGGTGAAGGGGATGGAGGAAATGGCCAACCAATAACTGGTCCTACCTGAGATCCATCTCATGGGCAAGCACCAATCCCTAGTGCTATTAATGATACTCTGTTATGCTTGCAGACATGAGTATAGCATGACTGTCCTCTTAGAGACTCCACCCAACAGTTGACTCAAACAGATGCAGAGACCCACAGCCAAACACTGAATGGAGCTTGGGGACTCTGATGGAAGAATAGGAGGAAGGATTGCAGCCCAGAAGAGGATAGAAACTCCACAGGAAGACCAACAGAGTCAACTAACCTGGACCCTTGGGGGCTCTCAGAGTCTGAACCACCAACCAAAGAACACACACAGGCTGGACCTAGGCCTCCCCACCCATTTGTAGCAGATGTGCAGCTCAGTCTTCATCTAGGTCCTGAGCAACTGGAGCACGGACTATCAGAAAAGCTGTTGCTTGTCTGTGGACATGTTCTTCCAGCTGGGCTGCCTTGTCTGAGCTCCGTGGGAGAGGACGCACCTAGCCTTGCAGAAACTTGAAGTGTCAGGGTGGGGGGATACCCAGGGTCCCCGCTTGCTTAGAGGAGAGGGGGAAGGATGGTGGCAGAAGGATTGTGGGAGAGGGTGGCTGGGAGGGGGGAAGTTAGTGAGATGTAAAATGAGTAAATTAAATAAATTAGAAAAGTGTGAAACGATGCAGAGGCAGTGGAAATCAGTGTGGTGGGTCCTTAAATTTAATTTAAGGTGGGTTCTTAAAAACTAAACATAAGTTTACTACATGACTCAGCAAAGCAGTGACACAAACATGTTTATACACTCACAGCCATGACATTACTCACAACAGCTGACGTATGCTTGTAATCCAAATAGCAGTGATAGATGAATGGATAAAACTGTGATGTGATGTATGTGTATATATATCCACACATATATTTATATGCACATATACATTACAGTCAGCCTCTGGAAGAAAAACAATCCTATTCATGGGCTACAACATGGGGCATGTCTGAAAGGCCACACAAACCACACTGTTTTAATCCCACACATATAAAATACCTAGATCAGTCAAATACATGAAGGAATGAAGGATTGCCACAGACTACAGAGAGAGAGAAGGGATGATTATCATTTGATAAGTGCAGATGCTAAAATAAATAATGGTATTGATTATGGAGCAAAGTGAAGGTAACTGATACAACTGATTTTCACACCTGGAAATAGTTTAAATGTTTATATTTTATACATATTTATACATTTTATACATAGTTTAAATATTATTTATATTTTATATGTCTACATACATTTTGTTACATATATTTTTAGCCACACAATATGAAGTTTATAAGACAAAGACAAAGGTTTGAGTAAATGGACAGACGCATCGGGGTTAGTATAAACTTGCAGAGGATATAACACCATGTTACATTGGCGATGGAGATGTGGAAGCAAAATGAGCCAGCCAAGATCCGGAATACGAAAGTGCTCTTTGTCTTCATTTGACCTGAGCCAATACATCACTAAACTATGCAAAGACTGGGCTGAAGACAAATGCATAAGGATGCTATTTACAAAAGTAACTTATTCTATTTACAAAAGAATGCTATAACAACAATAACAACAACAACCCAGAATGTCTTAAATGTCCAAACCACGGGACTGGTTTGATTCAGGCTTCAGTAAGCTACGTCATCTATGCAATTGAATTAAGTGTGTTGATTAAAGATGGTGTTTACACCTTTAATCCCAGCACTCAGGAGGCAGAGACAGGGGCGTCTCTATGAGTTTGAGGCCAGCCTGGTCTACAAAGCAAGTTCCAGTACAGCCAAGGCTATTACACAGACAACCTCTATCTCAAAACAACAAATAATAATAATAATAAAAAAAACCAAAACCAAACCAAAACAACCAAACACACAAATAGATGATATTTAAAAGACATTTAAATGAACCAGAAATTTAGGCACAACATCGTGAATGAAAACACAGGTCCTCAAAAAGTACAATTAATATAGATACAAAGGACAGTGACTGAACCATTCTGTTGAATCTTGTGATTGGGCAGAACTGCTGGGGATCCAGCTATCAAGTCTGCCGCCCAGCGAGGTGGAACAGGAAGAAGAGGAAACGCACTCAGCATGTCTGCTGGCATACTTGTATCCAGGATGTTGCTATATAACGCACAAATACACAAAAGACGCTCAAAAACAGCATCTTTTTAGTTAAGCACTGGGAGTCAGTGACTAAAGGTAGAAGATGATGAAAATATAGCAGAGGCAGATTTCTTTCTCTGCTAGTGCATCTCCCTGTAAGACTGTTAGGAGCTCAGGCGAACACGTCCCTGAAGGGAAATGTCCGCCAGAATGATTGCTCATTCAGATCAGGAAGAGGGGAAGATTACAGTGCTGGAGAGAGCTTATTTGTAAATTCTACTTGCTGGAATGTTTCCATTAGAATATATTTGATCAACATTACAATTAAAATACAAGTAAACAACAAGACATTTATATATGTGTAAATCTAGGCCACTCCCATTTCCATAAATATCCAGGTCAAGCCCTCAGTGTTACCGCTGTACTTAGTCTTTACGAGTCTCTGTTCTTAAGATGTCTGGGAGCTGACCTGCCACCTGAGGAGAGGTTCCCGCTGGTAAAGTGCTGCCGTGAAGGCATGGAGACCTGAGTATGAATCTCCCTGGCTCACGTGAACTGAGGAATGCACAGGAGGACAGGGCTTGCTGGTCAGTTAGTCTAAGCACTCCATATAGCTCCGTGTTCAGGGAGAGATACTGCCTCAAAAAAATAAGGTGGACAGTGACAGAGAAAGACAACTGACTCTGCACCTGATTTCCATGTGCTCACCTACACAAGCATGGATAAACGTATAAGGCACATAATAGACAGACAGAATTGCGAACACTGTATGATACTCTGTCTATTTTCTTGCTATTTGAAGATACTTTGTTATATGCCCACACGATTCCCACATCTACCATTTTAATGCTGAAATGGTGAACCAAACTGGCAATGATGTCCATATTACTAATTATGAGATCGTTTACATAACACTGGGCCTGTTGGTGTTTGCTGCCACTGTCAAAACATGTGGACTAGCTACCAACACCTTGGTGCAAAGAAGCATCTCCTCCAACTAGTTCCTTAGAAAGTTTTAAGCAAGGGATTATCGAGACCATGAAATTGATCAATTTGTTGGCTCTTGTGTGACCTACACTCTTTCCAGAAAGTTCTCTAATATTCAAAACACCTCTATTATTCAGTGTCTTAGGGTTTTACTGCTGTGAAGAGGCACCATGACCAAGGCAACTCTTATAAAGGAAAGCGCTTCATCGGGGCTGGCTTACAGGTTCGGAGGTTTACTTCATTATCATCATGGCGGGAAGCATGGCACTGTGCAGGCAGGCAGTACTAGAGAAGCAGCTGAGAGTTCTATAGTCAAATCTGCAGGCAGCAGGACGTGAGCTGAGATACGCTGGAACCTCAGAGCCCACCCCTAGTGATTCACTCCTCCAAGGCCACACCCACTCCAACAAGACCACACTGCCTGATCAAGCCCTGACCAAGCATTCAAACGCACGAGCCTATGGGAGGCACTCCTGCTCAAACCACCACACTTGTAACATTATCTTAACATTAGCCCCATCGAAACTAAGTTCGTAACACACTGGCTTCTAATTGACTGGAAATACGATGATAGCAAAAAATAATCAGACTCTGAATACTTTTATTTGCATAAGCTGACCATCATCAATATTTATTTACTCTGCACTTTAAATCTCTCTCTGATATATATCTGCCCTATAGCTTTTCAGTAGTTCCTATCACTTCCTGATCCCAAAATTTGTACCTTATCTTTTAAGCTATGCATTATTTCCTTCCTGTTCTTTTTCTTTTCTGTTTTTATTTTTTTCCTTCTTTTTTTTTTTCCTATCGGCAGGCCAAGTGTAAGAGGTCCCAGACATTAGCACGGTTGACACCATGAAGCAGGTACCATTCGGGCCTTGGAACCCATCATGAAGACGACACCATGAAGCAGGTACCATTCGGGCCTTGGAACCCAGCATGAAGACGACACCATGAAGGAGGTACCATTCGGGCTTTGGAACCCAGCATGAAGACAGCAACAGCTGCCAGAATAACAAAAACCTAATCCAACAAAGTCCATGCTTCTGGAAAGGTATGTAAATGTCCTAACCTTGCTTTCCGGTCCCTGGAGGGCTACTTCTGGCTAACCATTCTTGCTAACTGAGATGTGTTAACTGAGGACTTGGCTTTGCGTTTAGAAGCTCACCTTGAGAAAGGCTGGGGACTTCATTGGGTCCCAAATACCCAGTGTAGTCACTGCCAGGGTAACAATGACTTTCTGTTGACTTGAGCCATTGTTCGAGTAACCACAACACCAGTGACATCAAAAAGATTTAAAAAAAACCTATTTATCAGGACACATAGGATGTATATGCTTCTGCCCAGGTAGGAATGCCTATCTGCTGGGACCACACCCTAATGTGTGCTTCCATTTAGAAGAAGCAAGTGAGAAACTCTTTCTGTCTGCCCACAGAAATGGCACGATTTAAAATCTATGGCTGATAAAGTGGACCTTTGAGACAAAAGACAAGGAGAAGAAGAAAAGGGTATTTCAGGACAAGAAGCCATCGTTGGGCCTTGATAGTGTTTCCAGGTAAGCATCTTTCAGACCACACGGGCAAGCCAGTTTTGCATCAAAGCATTCCTGGAAAGGCATTTAAACATGGATGTCTGGAAAGCACATATGAAGACACAAATTATACCTTGGTGGGAGGTTGGCTCCTGCCCAAAGAGAGGGGAAAAAGAATAAAGCCCTACCCTAATGAGCTGCTCTTTAGCCACTGCCTTTTGAGCTGTTGCTCGCTTCCCTCATTTCCTGATTCATTTATAATGGCCCAGCAGAGGGTCATGACGGGTTCAGTCTTTACACTTGGACTCTAGAATAGACATAGTAGTTGTCTGGGCCAGCGGTAATATTTCTTTCAGCAGGGAAGGAAAACAAATAAACAAACAAATCAAAGCTAAGATCTGGAAAGCATGCTAATAACCCTGTTAATTACCAACAGTGTGTGCAATAAAGGGCACAGGTCCATGTAGGAAGAAGTAACTCGAAGGTGGAGCTAGTTAAGATAAGATGACCTTCGGGATCTCCCTGAGGAGGGACATTTGGGCTGAGACAAAGATCAGGGAAGGAGAGGCCAGGAAGAGGGAGCAAGCCCTAGGCTCCCTGGGACAAGAAAGAAGCCGGGTCTTCAAGAAACCCAGTGACAAGAAGAAAGTGAGCTCAGAGATGCAGGCAGGGGCACGTCAGTGGATGCTTTCAGATTCTCCAAGAAGCTGGAAGGTAGACACTATAGAAATATGATTGGGTAAAATAGGATTCCAAACACTACTTAGCAGGGCATGGTGGCACATGCCTTTAATTCCAGTACCCTACAGAGAGAGGCAGGCAGACCTCTATGATCTGGAAAGCAGCCTGGTCTACATAGTGAGTTCCAGACCAGCCAGCGTTACATGGTGAGGCCCTGTCTCAAACAAACAAACAAACAAACAAACAAAGATAAATGACACACTGCTTTACTATTTATAAACAGCTTCCTGTCTGGATATGTTGTGCTCCACACTAGACTGAGTGCCTCATGTTTTGTTGTACACTTGCCTTAAATATGGACTTCATATCAATAATTCTAGTCCCACAAAGTATTTATCAAATTATTACTGTTACCAGATAAGGTAACATGTTTTCTTCCCAGTTGTACTGTTGTTAGTTACAGTTATAGTGTTTTGCTGGCAAGGTTTTGTGCTTCTGGATTTGTACCATGCCATGCCTTGCACATGCTAGACAGGCACTGAGTTCTATTCCCAGGTCTACCTGTTTACCCACAGACAGCTTCCATATAGTTTACATTTAGGGCATATTAAACTCATACATTTCTTCTGCAGACAAGTCCAGTGTTTAGGCACCAGCTTATCTTCCCTCTATGTGTGCCAAGACAGTCATTATCTTGATATGATCTCCTATTCATAACATTTGCAGTTACCAGGAAAAACAGCTCTAAACCTGTGGTAGCTAGGAATACTGAATGGGCCCGTGGTCCTCCAGCAGATTGTTTCTCTCATTTATTTCATTTATTCATCTATCAAGTCATTTTCTCAACTATTACCTCAGCATAACTTGTTAGTAATCTGTTGTGAGGCAGGCCCTGCATCATCTTTGGAGATGCAAAGATGAATCAGGCAGTGTCTGCCTTCAAGGAGTTTGTCACCTCCTGGTAGGGGAGGGAGACATTGAATAACCAATAATAATGCCATGTGACATATCTATAATTATAACAGCAGATGCAAGGATACCTAATGTAGAGGCGGGTCATTTCATTGATTGTTACACATACACACACACACACACACACACACACACACCACACACAAAGAGAGAGGGGGGAGCTCAATATATACCCTAGGCCTCCTCAAAGTCAGGAATCCCTTGCCCCAGTGCTGGGATAATATATGCACATGTATTTAAATAATATAATATAATAATAATATAATACTCAAGAAGATTGTGAGAACTTCTCTCACACTGTCATCTCTGCTGTATTCCCAGGAAAAAACTTTGTTTTCCTGTTCTGACGAATAACTCTTTTATGTTAGAATAGTTTCAGATTTCTTCAAAATGTCTAAGATAGTAAGGAGATTTCTTTATAAGATATATTACATTTTATTTGTTACTAATAGAGTAAGTTAATGGGATTAATATCTCACTAATATTGTATGTACCTTGTCATAATTTATGAACCTACATGGATATATCACTTGTCCAACCCTTATTTTGCCAACTTTCCTGGGTTTTTGCTTTCTGCCATTTGTCTGTCACAGGATCCCAGAGTAAACTTAGTCACTATGTTTCCTGAGACCTATCTTAAGCTGTGGCAAATTCTCAGGTTTCCCTTGGTTTTGTTCTTACTCTTTCACATTGGGGAGTATGAAACCCATCCCAAAGATGTCCACACCTCTGAGAGGACCTAACTCACTCTACTTTAGAACAGGTGACCATGTTAGGCCCTAATCCTTCAGTTTCCCAAAGAAGCAAGCAAAGCTTCTCAAAACAAACAAACAAACAAACAAACAAAACACAAACAAACAAAAAACAAAGCAACAACAACAGAACACAGATAATGGGTAATTAGTAAGCAAAGGTCCTGACATCTAGCTGAGAGAGATAGCCAGCTCAAGGACTGAGACAGTTCCTAGAAGGCCTGACCAAAAATGGTAAAACTAATAATATAGCAACCAATTAGAAATGTACTAATGTAACTGCTACTTACTTGGCCAATCATATTAAAAATGACCTAACCATCCCTAAAATTCCCCTAGCTATGCTTAAAAGGAGCCTGTGGGCTCATCTGGTTGTTGCTATTTTGAATAAGTAACTGACCCCTGCATGCTGGTTGTTTCTTCAGAATAAACACTCTGCTTTTGCAGACTATTTGAGTCCAGGGTCTTCCTTCAGTGATTCTCTGACCCTTACACGTTATGCCCAGAACCTATGTGTATATCACACGGTACAGCAAAGAGGAAGGTGTCAGGAGGAACTGGACTGTAAACCAGGTCTCTTGTGATGAGAGAGTGACTGAGATCATCCACTGGTCTCAGTGTGACTGCAAGGGTTCTTCAAGGGGGCAAAGAAGAGAGAAGAGAAGCAGAGAAAATGCTGTGTGGAGACTTAGCAGCTGTTGCTGGCTTGGAAATGGAGGGAGATTTTCAACCAAGGAATGTAGCCAAGAAATCTGGAGAAAGGCACAGAAATGAGGTTCCCCTGAAGTTGCCAAAAAGGATCATAGTCCTGTTAAGACCTGGAAGCCCTCCCAGTAGATCAATCTGTGTTGTGTGAGTTTGTTTGTTTGTGGTTACACCCCTGCCCCCCCCCCCACTCTCAACTCCAGAAGCAAGCTCCCTCAGCCCACTCAATAGGGCAAGAAAACAGTTTCGGAGTACTCCAGTGTAGCTGTGGTGTAACAGTTTCTCCTGAGATTGAAACATTCTGTCAGGCTGGCAATCTTCTAAAGCAGAAAGGTAAACAAATCAAAATAGCTTTAGGAAGTCCCTGAAACAGACTAGATTCACTAGCCATCTCCCCACCTCCCCACCCCACACCTGCTAAAGCAAACAGTACAAGCTGAGCTACCCTCGCAGAAGATCAAAGTCAAGTTTCAAAGAAGACTCTGAGACCAGAACAGCAGCTGGAAGACTCAGAAAACAGCTGAGTTTCCTGGAAGAGGTATGGACCAACTGAGTCACTTGGAAGGGACACTCTCCAACCTGTTCAGTCACATGCACACTGTGCAGTGTGCTCCAGCTGCCCACTTTTGTGAGCTGTCACCTCTACTGTGTTGAGCTTTGGTGATGTAGCTCTCTTTGAGCCATCTCTGCTCCTTAAGTTATCCCTCACCAATTTTCCTTTAATAACCAAAAAAAATCTCATTGGTTCATCAAGTTACTCCTTACTTTGGTCTGTCATAGAGTTTCCTATATGGAGTGAATAGACATTGTATAGTGTTTCTCCAGGAAAAATTTTCCCATACAACAGTAACCCAGTACTCTCTTCCAGGAAAACCCTGGCTTCTTCAGTAGAATCCTCTGTTCTCTCTGAAAGTCTCCTTCATCCTAGGAGTTCAGGAATGAAAGGCACCCACAGGCCATTCTGACTATAGGCTCCTCTCATCCTCCCCAACCACCATTCCCCTTAGTCAGAGTCACAAGTATCCAAGGACTGGTCTTGAACTCACCACATAGCAGAGAATGCCTTGAATTCTGAGCCTCGTGCTTCAGTTTCTGGAATGCTGAGATTATAAGCATGTGTTACCTCACTGATTTTATGTGGTTCTGTGGGTTGAACTCAGGGAATGATGCATGCTGGGCAAACTCTCGAGCAGCTGAGCTACATCTCTAGACTCCCTTAGGCAGTTTGAGATAATCCCTCCAACACACACACACACACACACACACACACACACACACGTGTACATTATGATACCATGCATGTGGTCTCTAAATCCTGCCCCTTTTCTCAACCATTTCTGAAAGTAACACATCTGCCTGGTGCCCAGGGGTGATTATATATGTGTCAGTTTACTGTGCCCCAGCTCCAAGCAAGGTGAATAGACTACTTCTAATGTACTCAGCTCCCACACTCTCTGCTGTTCTAGATTCTGTAGCTGATGAGCTTCTCCAGGATTCTCCAGGGCTACCCCACTCTTTCCTCTTTGATTCTACTTGTCCTATAAGACATGCAGCTTTCGGGATGGTTATGCAAGACCCCTCTCCATTCCTTTTCTGTCCTTTGAAATATTTCAGCTAGTGACCCCTCTCCTACCCTCTTTGTACTTGCAAGTAAAATCCTCCTTTTATCCTTCCAGATATTTTAGTAAGATCTCTGAAAGGAGAGGCCACAAACCTGGGTGTTCATCTTCTGTCTTTAACTTGGACAAGTACCAAAACACTGGGACCCGATAAGAGCTCAGACAGACCTGCATTTCTATTATGCCTCCAGTACACACTGTCTCTAAGACAGGGCAATTTACTTCTAGAATTCTCAATCTCCTCCCTGTGACACAGGATAATGCTACCACCTACCTCTCAGGTTGCTGAGAGGATCAAATGAAATACTGTTGTTAATGCCTGGTGCAGTACTTGACACGCAGCAGCTCCTTAATAAATCTGGTGATTGCCATTATGCAAATGGAGAAGATTTACATAAGGCAGAGAGGGACACTTTGGTGCATGAAGCCAAAAAAATTTAAATAGCCAAATTGATGTTTCAAATGCATAAACCGTACCACACAAAGAGCTCAGAAAGGACAGGAGTCAGGGAAGTCAGTTAGGGAGCTATTTCCATGTCCTACAAAGGATGCAGTGATGGCAGAGACCTATGCATGGTAGCATGCTGTAGAAAAGATAGGAGTGACTAAAGTCGCTGTTAGAAGAATGGTTTTCAACCCTGGCTTTACTTGACATCCTTGGACCCAGGTCAATGATCATAACAGCTGGAGGGGAGGCCCAAGCATACTGTTTTGAAAGCCTCCCTGTTCTTTTTATTGAGTACCTGATTTGAAAACACAGATGAGTAGAAGTTAAAGTATTCAGTACTTGGATGCTCTACAAAGGAACTATAGTAACATAGTTTCTGGTTTGAGTGGTTAGGCTGGGTAACGTTAGAGTCTCAGGCATATGTTTGGGGGATAATTCCCACAACTTCAAGCTGCATTTTGTCCAACCTCCTATTCATAACAGAAGATTGGATGTCTTACCAAATTAATGACAAAATATATTCTAATGAATTCAGTCTGTCTAATACCCATTTCACCTTTAGAGAGAGGTTAAGTTGCAACACTTCCTGCCTGGAGTTCCACAGCTGTCAAGAAGAAGTAAGACGGAGCTCTAGGGCCCCTCTAGGAGGCAGTGGCTGCAGACCCTAGCAGGAAATTGGGAAAGACAGTTACAGGCACCATCTCCAACAGGAGCCCACAGAGAGGCTTGCAGAGGTCCCATTTTATTTGTTTAGGATTCACAACTTGTTTACTTTCTAAAGGATCCGAGACAGCTTATTAGATTCAGCTAAAGTGTCTAACTTGGACGTCAGCTTAGAGCCATCAAAGGGGCCTGGAAGAAATGGATGTTTCCGAGTACTGGGATGTATTGTTCTCTGTAACTGGACTATGTTGTACACAGAGTTCTCTGAGTAGACTGCAGGTTGCTTGGTTTTCAGACTTGACCAACCAAGCCTTCTCTTTTCAAGGAAGGACCAGTGTTTGTTTTTTTTTCTCTCCATGAAACATGCTTTACTACATGTTTCCATCCCTTCTCATATAACCAGTTTCTGGAAAGGAAGAGAGATTGAAGCTAGATCATCAACAGCCCAGGTACTTGGCCTCAGCAGGTATAAAACTCAGCACCAACAGTCCGAGACCTGGGCTCTGTACCAGCAACTCACTTAGACGGCTCCATCCATAAAAAGACAGGAGGAACCACACATTTCCCTTTCATCTCCGGCACTTGGACTCACGTATTTCTGATTAAATTCGAAAGGACAGATGGAACTAGAGTTCAGAATGAGAATGGCCTTCAAGTTTTTGCTTTCAAGTGTTAATTTGATTGAGTTCAGCCATAGTATGTGTTAGAAGAGTTTACTCATTATCGAATCTCTGACAAGAATCTGGAGAACAAAATTTATCTTGCTGATAAAGTGAAAATGGCACAGTTTAGAAGGACACTCCGTACTATACTCTCAGTCAGACCCAAGACCGTCCTTACTTATCCAGACAACAGGCAATGAGAGCTCCAGCAGGCAGAGCCAGCATTTGGTTTGAAAGTATTGACTTGTGAGAGTCTAGTCAAAGGGAAAGGAATGAACCTTTTTTGGATTCAAGAACAATTCTGATACACATACACTTCCAAAGTCTGTGGGCCTTTAGGAACCCCAGCCAACCCCACTGGTGCTTTCTTTAGTTTTTCTTCAACCCTAACCAGAGCGATGAGGAGTGGGCATCACTTCCTGATATCATCTGTGAAGGAACTGAAGTTACATAATCACCCCTGTGCTACTCAGACGGAACTCACCCCAGATTTGTTTCTCCAGTCCCCAACTTTTTCCTTACTTCCTTAATTGTCAGTGGGTATATTGTGCCCCCAAAAGTCTATTTCATCCATCATGAAAACTGTTACTTCCTACATGTGCTGGTTAGTTTCTTGATTTTTTTTATTTTTATTTTTTCAACTTGACACAAGCTTGGGTCATCTTGCAAGAAGGAATCTCAACTGGAAAAAAAATACAAAACAAAAGAAAATTTCAATCTGGTTGGCCTGTAGCCAAATCTGTGGGACATTTTCTTGATAAATGATTGATGTGGGAGGGCCCAGCACACGGAGAGTGGTGCCACCTCTAGATAGGTGGCCCTGGGTTCTAAAGAAAGGAGGCTGAGCAAGCCACGGGGAGCAAGAGAGTAAGCAGTGCTCCTGCCTCCAGCTTTGTGCTCCGAGTTCCTGAGTTCACTTTCCTTCATGAGACTGTAAACTGTAATGTGAAATAAACCCTTTTCTTCCCAAGTTGGTTTTGGTCGTGGTGTTTATCTCATTATTAGAAAGCACACTAAGAGATCACAGATCTCCTTGTTAAAACTGTAAGACTACAGTCAAAGGATTTGCACAACAAGCTCAGTATCTGCCTCATTTGTGTGGGTTTTGGGATATTTACAAAATGCTTTAAGTGTGTTACTTTGTATTATCATTATCCTAACAGTTCGTTGAGTTCAATTCTTGTGGGTAGAGTTTATCCGGCTTGGAGATCCTTTATAGAAACATGAAAGTTCACACGAGACCGGTGACTTGGGAAAGGCAGGCAGCTCATGAGCAAGCTGCCGAAAAATACCTTGTCCCCAGTCCAAACCCAGGGAGTGGACTTCCATATCGCTAAAAGCTAGAGGCAGGAAGCATACTGTACCTAAGTGAGTGCCACATGAGTGGCTGGTCATGGGTCAAAGCTTCTTCTATTTATATCGGTCCCATCCTGGGGAGGGTCTGTGGAGCAATAAAAGACGATAATCTTGCAAGGAGAAGGCAAATAGAGAGAAGTTGGCTCCCTCCTCTACCCAAATATGTCAAAATGGCAGACCAGGTCCAGCGTAAGCAAGGGGTTACGTGGTCCAGTTTCTAGGCCAACCTGCAAATTCTACTCCTGAGGACCAAATTCCTTTCTCCTCCCAGTTGGGCTGTGCTCATTGGGGAGAGGGAAGCATCCCTCCCGACAAGGATCCCATTGGCCTCTCTCTGCCTCACAGCCTACAGGATCCCCTCCCTCGCTGGCAGGTTTCTGCAAACAAATAATAGAAACATCACTTTTCACACTTGATTCGCAGTCTCAGAAAAGGAACTTCTATTTTAAGTGTTCCATTCTATTCAGAAAGAATTTATATCGGACGCCGAGGTCAGCACCATAGAGTTTGGGAGAAGCGCTATTATTATTATCCAAATGTGTTAAGACAGTACATTGTGCTACTATCAAATTAAATACTGGAGGAGGAATGGTTGATTGGCGTGGAGGTGATGGGAAAGGCTAGGAACTGATTCATGTTCTAATTCAGGAAAATAGGTCAAGAGAGCTCCGGGGGCCCAGGAGAGGACCTAGGTGACCTGTTAGGTACCTTCATAACTTTTAATGAAAACTAGCAGTCGGGCAGTGGTGGCACATGCTTTTAATCCCAGCACTTGGGAGGCAGAGGCAGGCAGATTTCTGAGTTCAAGGCCAGCCTGGTCTACAAAGTGAGTTCCAGGACAGCCAGGGCTACACAGAGAAACTCTGTCTTAAAAAAAAAA
>JADRCD010158897.1:0-15661 GCA_019843815.1 Montemys delectorum
TCTTCCCTGGGCTCGCCAAGAGCCTCCCTCCATCACTTAGGCTCCCTCTCATCCCCCTTTGTGTAGGGTGTAGGGTCATGCCGAGCAAGGCTGCTATTTGGAAACCCAGGCATTGGAACGGGCTAGGTGGTGGGCAGTGGATCATGGGTAGAGCCCTGCCAGATGCTGTTCAGAGCCCCTCAGGTCCTGAGAGCCCAAGGCGTCCAAGCTGGTATGCTATACTGAGTAGACTGAATCTCACCTGGGAAAGTGTTCTTAGGGAGTACCCAGACTTGATACCCACCGTCAGAGGGTAGAGAAGGACAGCTGGCCAGCCTCCCTGGGGCTGTGGAGTGCCATTGGGGCACTGCTTTATGCCCAAGACTACGGTGGTCTAAGCCCAGGAGCACCTAGTGGTAGGTGGCCTGGACAAGCAGTCACTCACCACTTCCCTTCAGTGCCCTTGTTTAGGGCTCAGTGGAGCAGGCAGAGCTGAGAGACCCCAGCCCTGTGGGCTGCCCCTCCTATCCTCAACCTAGTGTCCCCTCAGATGAAGAAGTTGCCTAATTAGTTAGTTCCCTGTTGTTCAGACTCCTTGCTTGGCAAAATGTAAATTAAACATTTTTTCCGGGTGTCAGTATGAAAAATGACAGTCGCTGGGAGATCACAGAGGACATCTGCTCTGGTTCCTGAGTGTGGTGCCTGCGTATGGCTGATGGTGCAAAACTGGAGGGAACAATGCTCCTGTGTACCTGGGTGACCAGAGTGGGACTCAGCTGAGTGTAGCACCCTTGTCCCAGCTGCAGCACCTCCTGGGCCTGCTGACCAGGCAGAGCCCTAGATGATGCTCCTAGCTGTGTGCACTGGCAGTTGTACCCTGGTGCCTGCCAGTGCCTTCTGGGAAGGCTGAAGGGTCCCAGGTCCCTTCCCCACCTCACACTGTGATGTCCCTGGATCTGTGTGTCTGGGTCCTCACAGTGGAGTTCACATGCGGCTCCTCATGTCTCCCATCCCCTGCAGGGGAATATATTAAAACCTGGCGGCCACGCTACTTCCTCCTCAAGAATGATGGCACCTTCATTGGCTACAAAGAGCGGCCTCAGGATGTGGAGCAGCGAGAGTCCCCACTCAACAACTTCTCAGTGGCACGTAAGTGTCTTAGCGTATGGGTTGGATGGGGGTGGCTAGGCAGGCCAGTAGGGAGGCTGAAACTGCCCACTGAGGAACCTGAGGAGAGCCTTCTCTTGGTCCGAGGGTGCTGGGCAGTGCTGGCCCTGAGCCGCCGCCTCTAGGACTGGTGAAGTTGTGGCAGGGCCAGGGAGTCCTTGCTAGGAGGCTGACGTGTCCAGCATTTGGTGACTGATCTAGAGGGTGGGTCAACCAGGGTCCCTGCGGATTAAACAGCCACTCAAAGGCATTCCTTGGGAACTCTTGGGTAGACAGTGGGAGGAGAAGCTCCCAGCTCTAGGAATGAATGACATCCCAGGGACCATCTCTGTAATTCCCCTTGGAAGGCCATCAGAAGCCTTTGCCCAGTGGGTCTTGTGGTTCCCTAAGCTGGAGGGCCAGTGGGAGTCAGCCCTGCTCCAGGACTAGGGAGGGTGATAAAGTTGGGGACACTGTGAAACTGTCTGAGAGCTTGGGACTGAGGTGCTGTGTCCTTGTTCTCTATGCCACATTGTCACAGCCCAGTTCTGCCTGGAGCTGGACAAGGGTACGTTTGACAGTGTTAAGAAGCAGCAGTAAGCCAGAGTGGTTACTAATTGTAGACTCTGAGATCCTCCTTGGACTGCAGTCTGGAGTACAGAGTATGTCTTAGCAAAGCTTGGTCTCCATTTATCCCCACAACCATCTTGATATGCTCTTGCCCTGCAGGTAGCTCTGTTTAACTTGCCTCAGATCCTAGGGGCTTCCATCTTTGGTTACTTGGCTAGTCCTCAGGTCTGCCCCAGAGTCTTAGGGCTTAGCATAGGTTGCTGCCTGTACAGCTGGATAGGAAAGGAGTCCCAGCTCACTTATGCCAGAGGAAGGGAAGGGGCCTCCCTGGAGCAGACTCAGAGGTATATGTACTGGCCAAAAGGGCCACTGGACAGTGGGCAGGGCTTGGCCTTCAAGAAGGTCTTGGGCCTCAGGAGGTGGACAGTTTAAGCCTAGCTGGGAACAAAGCAGGTGGGCTGTGTTCAAGGTTTTCCTCTGAGGTGGGTTCTGGAGGGACAGGTTAAGACCCCCACTTGGTGCTAGTTTTCATCTGTTTGCCTGACAGGCTGTCTCAGACGTGCTGGAGACAAGGCTCAGTGTGATTTTCCACCCCTCCCCCACCCCATGTTGACACAGGCCTTTCCCAAGGCTGGGCCTCAAGCCCCTCTTGGCCCCTTGCTTGGCAGACTGCCCCTTGCTCATTCATTGGAGCCTGGAGGCCCCTCACATTGCCAGGACCCAGACGATGGAATGTGGGAGGCCCCTCAGTCCCTCCTGCCTGCTGTGCCAGGAAGCCCTCTGCTGCACACACACCCTCAGGGTTGGGCTGTTCCCATGATCCACCCTTAAAGGTGTGCATATTCCAGGAGTGTCCACCAGGCACTCATGCTCTCTGTATCCCATTCCTGTGTGCGCCCAGTGTGAGGTTTGAGTGCTTCGTGTGTGTCATTTTTCCAGAGACTCTCTATGTTGTTGAGGAAACAGCAAGGTCCCTCTGTACCAGAAGGGCTGGGTGGGCTGCTGCTGCTCCTCGGTCCCTGAGGGCCAGCATGAGCTAGGGATCAGCAGGTGAAGGACAGAGGGCCAACTGACCTAGCTTGACTAGCTCCTTCAGCTTCAGAACATCTCAGCTGTGGCAGGTTTGGGTCTCAGTTCTTTGAGAGGGGATGGAGCTGGGTATGGTAGCTCATGCTGTAGTCCTGGCACTCAGGAGGCTGAGGCATGATGACCTCAGGTTCAAGACCAGCTTAGACTACATAGTGAGTTCAAGGTCAGTCAAAATTACCGTGGAAGAAAACAAAAAAGCCAGGGGTGGTGGCTAGAACTGTAAATTCAGCACTTGAGAGGCAGAGGCAAGAGGATGGCCATAGTGTGAGACTTCTGGTCTGCGTGAGCTTTCCAGGACTGCACAGCAAAGACCCCATATCAAACAAACAAACAAAAAACTTAAACTTTAAAATTTTTTACATTTTATTATTTGTTTTGTTTTGTTTTTCAAGACAGTGTTTCTCTGTTTAGCTTTGGCTGTCCTGGAACTCACTCTGTAAACAAGGCTGAACTCAGAAACCCGCTTGCCTCTGCCTCCAAAGTTCTGGGATTAAAGGCGTGCGCCACCTCTGCCCGGCCTTTTTTATGATTTTGTTTGTAAAGAAGGGTGTTTGTTTATTTTATGTGTGTATATGGTACTCTTTAGAGACAGGAGGAGTGGAGTTACAGATGGCTGCGCGTTACCATATGGGCGGTAGGAATTGAACTCTGCTCTTCTGGAAGAGCAGTTGGTGCTTCTAATTAATCAGCCATCTCTCTAGCCCCTGAAGTAAATGTGTGTGTGCTTGCTTGCTTTTCAAGATGTGGCTTCTCTGTGTAGACCAGGCTGTCCTGGAACTCGCTCTGTAGACCAGGCTGTCCTGGAACTCGCTCTGTAGACCAGGCTGTCCTGGAACTCGCTCTGTAGACCAGGCTGGCCTCAGAGTCACAGAGATCCACCTGTGCTAGGATTAAAGGTGTTCTCCATCACACCCGGCAAATACATTTTTAAAGTGAGGATGGGAGGCACCTTCCTGGGACAGGGTTGGGGTCTGGGGGATGTGGTCTATCTAGAAAGGACTATGAGGAGAGTTTCACGGAGAAACGGGATGTATGCAGATAGACGCTCCCCTGACTTCTTCTTTAGAATGCCAGCTGATGAAGACAGAGCGGCCAAGGCCCAACACTTTCATTATCCGCTGCCTGCAGTGGACCACAGTTATTGAGCGTACCTTCCATGTGGAAACGCCTGAGGAGCGGTGAGTGGGCACGATGTAGAGAGGGCGTGAGGAGCAGTGGGCTATGCTTCCTGCTCAGGGCCATGCTTGCTTGAGAGCCTGAGGCCTCTGCTGAGTCTATTCTGGAGAACTAGACTGGAGCACTTGTGGGGTATGTGGGGCATGATGGGAGAAACCTCAGTGTCCCAGGTACCTTGAGGTTTCTGATACTCTTCTGAGTGTATGGAGACCCGGGTTCTGGCTTCAGGACCAGGCAGCCAGGCAACTGGAGGGCAAAAGCCATGCAACAGCTCCTCCTGGTACCTGAGGCCTCCCTTGACCCCCTGCAGGGAAGAGTGGACCACCGCCATTCAGACTGTGGCTGATGGACTCAAAAGGCAGGAGGAAGAGACGATGGACTTCCGATCAGGCTCACCCAGTGACAACTCAGGGGCTGAAGAGATGGAGGTGTCCCTGGCCAAGCCCAAGCACCGTGTGGTGAGTCTGCGCTCTGCTTCTGCTGGGGCTACCAGGGATTGTGGAGGGACCTGGTAGGTCCTAGTTTTCCTGCCTGGCTTCCTGTATGGGTCTGGGTATCCCCTGGCTCCTCTTGACAGGGACTGAGGATGTACCTCAGTGGGCAGAGTGCTGACCCCACAAGCAGATGCGAGGATGGGCCTGGCTTGTGTCCAGCTGTCTTGCTGTTGGCTGACTTGGAGGAGCCTTGCTCACTGGGGACACTGTCAAGCCGGGCGGTGGCATAGTTAGGACCTAAGCTAGTTGTGCTGAGCAGAGGCTCTCTGACTACCCACAGACCATGAATGAGTTTGAGTACCTGAAGCTACTGGGCAAGGGTACCTTTGGGAAGGTGATCCTGGTGAAGGAGAAGGCCACAGGCCGCTACTACGCCATGAAGATCCTCAAGAAGGAAGTCATCGTTGCCAAGGTGCGGGATGCGGGGTGAGGGAAGGTGAGAGGGATGGGGTGCAGGGAAGGTGGGTGCTGACTGGGTTCTGCATTCCAGGATGAGGTTGCCCACACGCTTACTGAGAACCGTGTCCTGCAGAACTCTAGGCACCCCTTCCTCACGGTATGTAGTGGCCTCAGTCTGGCCCCTGTGGGATAGGGAGGAGTGGGCCGAAGTGGGGCACCCCCACACTCATAAGGGCTTCATGGGCGTCAGGTGGACTGATGGAGGGGTGGGGCTGTAGTGTGCTGGAGGGAGGTGCGAGTCTGATTTTCTCACGCTGCTGAGGCCTTGAGTTGCCCCCTCTCGTCCTCTCAGACCTGTCTTCTAGGCTGGTCCCTCAGAGCTTATTGTAAGTGAAGCTCAGTTACAGCAGCTTGATGAGTTCCAGGGTCAGCATTTTGGGCTTTAAGCAGAGCTTATTCCACCCATAGTCCACAGTGGAAAGGTTGTGGGGTGGCTCAGCACACCAGTTCTAGAAACTCTAAGCTTTTGTGTCAGCCTCGCCACCTGGAGGCTCTTGGGAACCCCAGAACTTGGTACAGTTAACTTCTAAGCCACCTTGCCCTGTACTTGAACCTAGACCTCATGTCTCTCATCTTAAAATATACCAGTTGGCATGGTGGCTTGCATCTGTAGTCCCTGCTGAGTTCCAGGCCAGCCTAGGCTACAGTGATACCATATCTCAAGACACTTAGACGGGCCCCATGTGTTGGGGTGGCTGGAGGCAGTGTCAGTGTGCACTTCCTCAGTGCTCCTACTTCTGTTTCAGGCCCTCAAGTACTCATTCCAGACCCACGACCGCCTCTGCTTTGTCATGGAGTATGCCAACGGGGGTGAGGTAGGGCCATAGGCAGCTTCAGACCTGGGCACTTGATGGGCGAACCTGTCCCTCTGAGAGCCTTGGTACAGATGACCGGTGCTGCCAGCCCTGGCCGTGTGAGCCTATAGCTGCTTCTTTGGGGATGTCTTATTTCCCAGTTTCCAGTTCTCTCTGTGGACTAGTCCCTAACCTTCCCTCTGCCTGTGGGTCAGGGTTGGCGGGGCCCTCACGCAGGCCCTCCTCAGTGTGCTCCACCCTACAGCTCTTCTTCCACCTGTCTCGAGAGCGCGTGTTCTCAGAGGACCGGGCCCGCTTCTATGGTGCGGAGATTGTGTCTGCCCTGGACTACTTGCACTCGGAGAAGAACGTGGTGTACCGGGACCTGAAGGTGTGCTCATGGACCAGGGGAGGCAGGGACTGGGGGTCTGGCCACACTAACTGAGGCTTCCCACACAGCTGGAGAACCTCATGCTGGACAAGGACGGGCACATCAAGATAACAGACTTTGGGCTGTGCAAGGAGGGCATCAAGGATGGTGCCACTATGAAGACGTTCTGCGGAACACCTGAGTACCTGGCCCCTGAGGTGCTCTGCCACTTCCTGTGTGTTCCCCCACACCCTCCCCTGCCCCGACACATGTTGATAGAGTCCCCCATCTAGGTGCTGGAAGACAACGACTATGGCCGTGCAGTGGACTGGTGGGGGCTGGGCGTGGTCATGTATGAGATGATGTGCGGCCGCCTGCCCTTCTACAACCAGGACCACGAGAAGCTGTTCGAGCTCATCCTGATGGAAGAGATCCGCTTCCCACGCACACTCGGCCCTGAGGCCAAGTCCCTGCTGTCTGGGCTGCTCAAGAAGGACCCTACACAGAGGTAAGTAAGGGCTGCCAGGGCTTCAGGCTCAGCCTCCAGACAGTCCTGCTGCCCACTGTACCCGCCATAGTCTCAGTCATATGTAGGGTGGGGTGGTCAGGCAGCATCCCCATGATCTGTGACCTTGCATGCAATGTCTGAGCCCTGGACCTGTCTCCTACCCACAGGCTCGGTGGGGGCTCCGAGGATGCCAAGGAGATCATGCAGCACCGATTCTTTGCCAACATCGTGTGGCAGGATGTGTATGAGAAGAAGGTGTGCATCTAGCCACTGTGCCCATCTCTGGATCACATGTGTGCGCACACATACAAACACTCTCACTCTGGCCACTGTGCCCACCTCTGGATCACACGTGTGTGTGCACACATACAAACACTCTTCAGTTTTCACTGGCTCAGACACCCATGCTGGGCTCCCAGCCTTGTGTAGTCACATGCCCCCACAGAGCCACAGGGATGTGCACACCCTCCTCGCTAGCACAGTAGAGGGTAATGTGCTGTCCTGCATACCTCGATAGTTGCCTGGCCTCTCCAGGCCCTTGACGGTGCCCCGTTGCCTACACCTGTGCCCTTTGCCTGGAGATTTCCTCATGGGCCCCATGTTGAAAGCTAGCTGCAGGTGGAGGGTAATGTCTAGGTATGTCCAGCTCTAAGGAGAGCCTCACACAGTAGAGGCCACTGCAGAGAGCAGAGCCCCTTGTACTCACCCTAGGTTCATTGTCTTCAGCTCCTGAGTGCCCTTGGCCCAGACTGACGAGGGACATAGCAGGTGGTCTCACATCTATACCTTGATGTGTTGGGCGCCCTGCACCAAGCCTGCTCCCTTTGAATGTTCCTTCTAGCTAACAAGGGACTAGCCCCATGTACGGGTGCAGATGGCATGCCTGTCCTGCTATACCCAACTAGAGAGCCCATGAGTCAGCATGTATAGCATTACCCTCACACCAGATTTGGGGGTGGGGAGTGGCATTTGAAGATCCTTGCCTGTGAGACCCAAAAGGATGTTCGTAGTCTAGTGCACATACCACTTTCCAGTTTATTTCTTCTTCCTGGGCTGTCAGTGAGGTAGGTGAGCTCACCTGTCACGAGTCCTTCCACAGCAGTGGTGGTGCCACCACACGCCTTTAACCCCAGCACTTGGGAGGCAGAAGCAGGTGGATCTCGAGTTTGAAGCCAGCCTGGTCTACAGAGGTAGTTCCTGGGACTAAACAGAGATCAACCCAGTTTCAAAAAGCTGAAAGGAAAATTAAAACAAAACAAACAAAAAACTCAGAAGGAAAATGAGAACCAGAAAAAAAGGAGTTCCCACTGCCTGAAGGTGGGCAGTCGCTACCCTCACATCACTTTGAGCATCTCTGGACTTGCTCTCCCCTGCCTACACTGCCCTACCCAGTTCCACCTCCCAGAGCTGTGTGCCCTAGTGCTAGTGCCCACTCCTCAGGAGGGCAGTGTTGCTTGGAGAGGAAGGGCTGGGACACAGTAGTAACCAGCCCTTCTGTTACTTCTCAGCTGAGCCCACCTTTCAAGCCCCAGGTCACGTCTGAGACCGACACCAGGTATTTTGATGAGGAGTTCACAGCTCAGATGATCACCATCACACCGCCTGATCAAGGTGAGGCCACCCTGTTCCATGGCCCCTCAGTGCTCAGTGTTAAGCTAACAGGTGGTTGTGAGTTGCCATGTAGGAGCTGGAACTGAACCTGGGTCCTCTACCAGAGCAGCCAGTGCTCTTAACCACTAAGCCATCTCTCCAGCCCCAAACCCACACTAGAAAAACAAGCAAACCCTTTGGAGGGTGGTAGCAGCCAGGCAGGGAGTGTTCTGAGGGCCAGAGTCGCTGCTCGCTCGCAGGGCCCCCTGGTATCCTCCACCATGTGTCAGGTGGGCGGGCTGTTTCTGGAGAGTGGTCTGAGCCCTTCTGTGATCCACAGATGACAGCATGGACTGTGTGGACAGTGAGCGGAGGCCGCACTTCCCCCAGTTCTCCTACTCAGCCAGTGGCACAGCCTGAGGCCTGGGGCAGTGGCTGGCAGCTCTGTGCTCCTCTGCATTGCGAGTCCAGAAGCCCCGCATGGATCATCTATATCTGATGGTTTTGTTTCTCGGATGCGCTGGGAGGAACCTTGCCAGCCTCCAGGACCAGGGGAGGATGTTTCTACTGTGGGCAGCAGCCTACCTCCCAGCCAGGTCAGGAGGAAAACTATCCTGGGGTTTTTCTTAATTTATTTCATCCAACTTGAGGCCAAACGTGTGGCCTCAGTGCCCAGAACAATTAGATTCATGTAGAAAACTATTAAGGACTGACGTGACCATGTGCAATGTGGGCTCATGGGTCTGGGTGGGTCCTGTCACCGCCCCCATTGGCCTGTCCTCCCTGGCCGCCACCTGTCTCTAGGGTCCAGGGCCAAAGTCCAATGAGAAGCACCAGAAGCACCTCACTGTGGTATGCTAGCTGGCTCTCCCCCTTGGGTGGGAGAGGGCACAGAGCTGCTTCAGCCCTAGGGCTGGATGGGATGGCCAGGGCTCAATTCAGGGTGAAGAGGAACAAAAATTCAGTTTGTTGCTGTGTATCATGCTGTTCAGAGGCATTTAGGCATCTTGGTGACAGAAGAGCACCTGCCCTCCCGCTCCTGTGTGGCAGCTCTTGGGTACCCTGGGGGCACCCGCCTCACATGAGCCCTTTTCCTAGCACTTGTCCTTTTGGATGCTTTACTTCTCCCGCTGTCACCCTGGCCTGTCCCCTCCTGGCCAGACACTGGCCATTGCTGCACCATGTCCTTTTTTACAACATTCAGCTTCAGCGTTTTTACTATTATAATAAGAAACTGTCCCTCCAAATTCAATAAAAATTGCTTTTCAAGCTTGTGGTTTGCTTTCTGGTGTGACGTGTGGGAGCCTTGTGGGGCTGGAGGTGAGGGGTGTGGCTAGGGTCACCTCAGGGTGGGTCCTGGGAACTGGTCCCTGAGGCTCCAGGGGAGGTTATCCTCATGGCAGGGCACTCTTGATAGAAGTGGGGGATCTTGAGTGTCTCTGGAGTCTATTCTTGGAGCGACCCTCCCTAGCTGTCCAGGACACCTGCCAGCCCCAGCTGCTATGTGTCTAGCAGAGCAATAAGCCAGACCCTGATACCAGGAAGGATAACATGCTGGGGATACAGTTCACAAAGGGCTCAGGAGGCTCTGGCTGGGGTGACAGAGCACATCTGTAACTGAACAGAACTGGGGACTGTTCTGGGTTTGGATGGAGGTGACTGGAGCCAAGGTCACTCTAGAGTGTCAGCAATCCTGAACCCAAGCTGCCACCAAGATATACTATGTTGCTGGTGACACCTGGTGGCTACTGGTGGAACTGCAGCAAGCAACAGCAACTGCTCAGCAAAACATTTAGAGGCCTCTAGCCAGATAGCCTCCCTACAGGTATGGGCTACCCGTGTATAGAGCCTAGTGGCCGGTGGCCTTGCTGGGATGGTGTCTGACTCTTGCAAAATTAGGGCGGGCAAGGATGCGAACCTCTGGAAGATAAGAATATTCACTTCCCTGGGCAGTGATGGTGCATGCCTTTAACCCCAGCACTTGGGAGACAGAGGTGGGCGGATTTCTGAGTTCGAGGCCAGCCTGGTCTACAGTGAGTTCCAGGACAGCCAGGGCTACATTGAGAAACCTGTCTCAAAAAAAAAACCAAAGATTAAAAAAAAAAAAGAATATTCAGTTCTAGAACAGCCGAAGTTTTTCTCTGGATGAGCACAAGCCCTCTGAAACCATGCACAGCATTGCCCACTGTACCTTAAAGATTTGTAGACAAAATCACCAGATCTGGACGGTGGTACACACCTTTAGTCCTAGCACTTGAGTTCCACGCTAGCCAGGTCTATGTAGCAAGACCGAGGGGGGTGGGGGGAGATGAGCACAGTAGTGCTTTCTGCGACCCTCAGAGCGAAACCTTACCTCAAGTGGCTGAAACGTAGAAACAAACAGCTAAAGCCAGGGCTGGGCTGGATGGCGGCTACAGGCTGCTCTTCCCATGAGACTTCTCAGAGATGGGTCTCTAGTACAGAGGAAGGGCTCCTGAAGTTGTGCTCCCATCACGGACATGGGCAAAGCTCTTGGCAATGGCTTGATCATTGTAGGCGAGAGCCAGGTATCTTGGGAGTGCTCTTGGGAAGTGGTACCCTCTCCCCAAAAGGCAGGCCTGGCCTAGCCTGACCAACCAGAGCAGGTGGGGGTTAGACCCTGTAGCCATGGTAGGGTCTGGTAAGCTTAAATAAGGTGGCTAAAGTGGTCTACTTCATAAAGCAGAAAGTAGAATGGTGTTTGCCAGGGTGGAGGCCAGTGGGAGTGAGGTATAGCCTCTGAATGGCTATAGTTTCCATTTAGGGAAATGACCTACACTAAGGCCAAGAAAGGAGAGAGGAAAGTTTACTATTTATCTTATGGGACTGAGTTGAAACAAGACCGTTTGAGTTGTGTTCTGGGATACAGTTAAGTGCTTGTAGTGTAGCACTAGAGAGATGTGAGCAAACACCTATTCACCCCAGCTAGGGAACCAATGACAGCAGAGTACAGTACCACCAAAGCCCAACCTGGAGAACCAGTGAGTTTTACAGAGGTGGCATACAGGGATATAGGTTGTTTACAGGAACAGAAATGACTCAAGACAGCTGCATTGCCAAGGCACGGGTAACAGCTCACAAAGGCATACCCCCAAACAAACTACAAGCAGCTAAACAGGCCAGAGGCTGGTCTGCGCCTCTGAGGCAGCTCAGCTGATCTGAGAATGCTTGGAAGGGAAAGCCCTAGTGAATCTGTTCAGTTTCGGGAACTTCCTGAAGCCCTTAACTTTACTTCCCTGCAGGAGTGGTTTACCATGCCCCACACCCAACATCCTGTGTCTTCAAAAGCTCTCCGAGATGGAAAACTGCTACACAGCAGTAATGGTGACAATGGTTTTGTCAGGCATTGCTTTCACCACAAGGGAGGGGCCAGACGGTCTGCATTAGGAGAGGGGAGCCCATGAAGGCCGTGGGGAGGATCCTGCCCATATCCCTTCTTTCTTGGGAATGTAGACTGCTTCTTGTTCCCTCCCTTGCTCTCAACATGATTAACACCATCTGATCCAATGTGCAGCTTCCACTGGCCATCTGCTGTGCAAACTCTGGCTGCCCTAGCTCTGATCCCCTCATGTCCTCAGTCCTTTTCAGAGGCTCTCAGTTTCTTCCCACACCACAGGTGGGTGTTCGGCAGGCAGGAGCTGACACCTGGCCTCATCTTATTTCCTCTGGGGTTATCTTCTGACACTGGGTGCTGTCCGATATCTAGGTGCTTTGTTCTTTTTTAAAGTTGGATAGGGGCCGGGGCATCTGTTGCCAAAATGCTTGCCATGTGAACATGACCCAAGTTTGGCCCCCACAATCTGTATTTTAAAACACACAGTGGTGGCATTTGGTTACACTGCTAATGCTAGGGAGCCTGACACAGGCGGGGCCCTGAGGCCTGCTGTCCACACAGTCTGACCTGATCAGTGAGCTCCAGACCAAATGAACAGGCCTAGCCTCAAAAGCCAAACCACCCACAAACCAAATAAAACTCAAAAATCACAAAGTAGATTGCTGGCTCCACACATGCAAACTCATGCATGCACCCCACCTAACATGCACACTCAAATACACTCCCCAAACAAATGGTTTTTAAGTCCCCACTACCTCATGGCTGGGTGCTGGGCAGGTTACTACAAGTCTATGACATGTAAGATGTCACTGGAAGCCACACCACAGCTCTCAGGAACCTACATGACAGCTGGAAGGGATACAAACTTCCATACCTTGTATGGTGGAATTGGAAAAGACCTACAGGGCTCTGCAGTAAGGCACTAGGATGTTTCTGAGCCCAACCAAGAAAGACGTAAACGAACCACACCAACACCCAGAGGGAGAGCCTCCAGCCAAGAGATGAGCAGACCTGTGGTGAAAGCATGCTTAGCATGCTGGGAGGTAGACTGGACCCTAGGGGGCAGGAATCAGGAGAGGTAAAGTCTGGTTTTTTATGAGGGCAGCCTGAAGGTGTGAGGGGCTGTGCAGTGATCCCAACTGGTGACAGAGATGGGCTAGCTACAGCAGAAGCTCACAGTACAGAGAACAGCTCAGTAAGCTAGAGGACAGTGGAAAGAGCCCACAGGGCCTAGCAGAAAGCTAGACCAGGATAAAACAGCACCAGAAGCCACGCAAGTATGGGTGTGGTGTACGGTCAGGGTTTGCTTTGGCTGCCGACAACCAGCTCCTCGTTTCTGACACGTGCAGACAAGTGTCTCAGTGGCTTCAGCACTCAAGCCAGCTAATCAAGGTCCAGAGGACTGTTGTGTGGTGGCGTACACCTTTAGTTCCAGAACCCAGGAGGCAGAGGAGTTTGAGGCCAGCCTGTCTATAGAGTGAGTTCAAGGACAGCCAGGGCTACACAGTGAGCCCTTGCCACAAATAAAAATAAATAGGCAGTATCTTTTCTCATCATAATGTAATAAAACTTAAATCAATCAATCAATAAATAAATAGGCAGAAAAACAGACAAATAGCAGGTCTGTCTGGGCTGGTATCCAGAGCAGACCTTGGGCACAAGCTCTGCAGCCAGTCCCACAACACCCAGAGGAAGCTCCACTCCCAGGCGCTCTGACACACCCAGGATCAGAGGTGAGGAGGAACCAACATCTGTCCCAACACTAGGAGTAACTGGGACCAGCGGGACCAGGCACACAGGAACACCACCAGCCCAGTGACTCAGGTTCCTTCCTGTCTGTCTGGGCTGGTGTCCAAAACAGACCTTGAGTGCAAGCTCTGCAGCCAGTCCCACAACACCCAGAAGAAGGTCCACTCCCAGGTGACCTAACCAGCCCAGGATCACAGGATCCCAGAATCACAGGATCCCAGACACAGCTTGACTCTGAGGAGTTCTGACACAACCAGGATCACAGGAAGGACAGGCTCCAGTCAGATTTAGCAAGGACAGGTGGCACTAGAGATATCCAGATTGGGGGAAGGGGGGGCACAAGCGTAAGAAAATAAACAACACAAGCCAAGGTCACTTGGCATCATCAGAACCCAATTCTCCCACCATAGCAAGTCCTGGACACACCATTACACCGGAAAAGCAAGATTCAGATATAAAATCACGTCTCATGGTGATGATACAGGACTTTAAGAAAGACATAAATAGCACCCTCAAAGAAATACAAGAGGACACATGTAAACAGCTAGAAGCCCTTCAAGAGGAAACACAAAAATCCCTTAAAGATCTTCAGGAAAACACAATCAAACAGGTGAAGAAAATGAGCAAAACCATCCAGAATCTAAAAATGGAAATAGAGCCCGCCCCCCGCCGTCCCGCAACCCGCCACCCCCTACTCGGTCGGACTGACATGTTGGCCCGGCTGTCCCAAGCGCCATGTCGGGTTCTTTGAGCATCGCCACCATGAAGAAGGTGGTTCAGCAGCTCCGGCTGGAGGCCGGGCTCAACCACGTGAAGGTTTCCCAGGCAGCTGCAGACCTGAAACAGTTCTGTCTGCAGAATGCTCAACATGACCCTCTGTTGACTGGAGTGTCTTCAAGTACAAATCCCTTCAGACCCCAGAAAGTCTGCTCCTTTTTGTAGTCATCTATCTTGAGGTTTCTCAAGCCACTTTTCATGAACCAGTGGATATTCAAGAGAACTAAGCTTGAAGTCTGAACAAAAGCTTCTCTTTAACATGTGCCACAATACACTATCTTTTACTTGTCAGTCCTTAACATCTACCTGTCTGAATTTCATGGATTTCTGTTTCACAAGGTTTAACTATTTTATATACACTGGCTGTAGCTACAATAAAGCAGCATACAAAAAAAAAAAAAAAAAAAAAAAAAAAGGAAATAGAAACGATAAAGAAAACAGAAAGAGAGACAACCCTGGCCATACAAAACCTAGGAAAGAAATCAGGAGTCATAGATGGAAACATCACCAACACAATATAAGAGATAGAAGAGAGACTCTCAAGGGCAGAAGACACCATAGAAAACATTGACACAATAGTCAAAGAAAATGCAAAAAGCAAAACATCCAGGAAATCCAGGACACAATGAGAAGACCAAACCTAAGGTTAATAGGTATAGAAGAGAGTGAAGATTCCCAATGTAATGGGCCAGCAAATATCTTCAACAAAATTATAGAGGAAAACTTCCCTAACCTAAAGAAAGAGATGCCCATGAACATACAAGAAGCCTACAGAACCCAAAATAGACTGGACCAGAAAAGAAATTCTTCCCGACACATAATAATAAAAACAACAAATGCACTAAACAAAGAAAGAATTTTAAAAACAGTAAGGGAAAAAGGTCAAGTAACATATAAAGGCAGGCCTATCAGAATTACAGCAGACTTCTCACCAGAGACTATGAAAGCTAGAAGATCCTGGGCAGATGTCATACAGACTCTACAAGAACACAAATGCCAGCCCAGGCTACTATATCCAGCAAAACTCTCAATTACCATAGATGGAGAAAACAAGATATTCCATGACAAAACAAAATTCATACAATATCTTTCCACAAATCCAGCCCTCCAAAGGATAATAGATGGAAAACATCAACATAAGGAGCAAAACTACACCCCAGAAGAAGCAAGAAGGTAATCTTTCAACAAATCCACACAAACCTAATTCCACCTCTTACAACAAAAACAACAGGAAGTGACAATTACTTTTTCTTGGAACATTAATATGAAAATTAATATTACCAACATATCCTAATCGATTGAAATCCAATAATATGAGGAATTAGAAATTTGTTGATTGTCATCCAATGGTCTTTCTAATTTGGTAACTGGAGAAATAAGTTCAATATTGTACAATCTATATACACTTCCAGCTTGTTTGTGACAGTGTCTTGCTGTGTACAACATAAGGGTCTTGAAATCTTGCTTCTCCTATCTCAGCCTCTCTATTAGTAGTATTGTTTATTTTATGTCTTTACACTATACTACGGTTTTCAGAACAGCTTAGATATTTCAAATGTAGTTATATACCCAAAAGAAACATAGATCATTAACTAGGGAGGTTGCTTG
>JADRCD010158901.1:0-16030 GCA_019843815.1 Montemys delectorum
ACATATACACAGACATACACACAGAAACACAGAGACACAAACACACACATACAGAGACATACAGACACACATAGACACATAAAGATACACATAGGCACACAGAGACACACAGAAATACACAGAGATACATGCACAGGTAAACACACATACACAGACATACACATACATACATACAAAAGGAGAGACATACAGACACACATATAGACACATACAGAGACATAAACACATAGACACACAGACATAACACACACAGAGGGCCACAGATACACATACACACAGAGTGACAGACACACACACACACAGAGGCACAGATGTACACACAGAGACACCCAGACACACACAGAAACAGCAAAAGTAGAGGGACCATCTATGAGATCGCCCTAGGCTGTCCCTCTCCATGCTCCATGGGCTCCTGCAGAGCCCATTTCTCAGCAAACAAACTGTAGCCACACCCACATGTGGGTAATGGATTTTACTTGGGGAAGTACATCTATTGGAGACTTGATGTTCAGAGTTCTCGGGAGCTTGTCTGTAGTTCCGTCTGCCAAGCACATGTCTAAGTAACAAAGCAAAGCAGGTGTTCTGCATAAGCTGTATTTGTGTACAGTCTGCACTCCGAGAGCCACTCTTACCAGCAAACTTCGAATGGGAACACTCCACAAGCCAAGTTCCCAGACTCCAGCCAAGGCCAGACCTTGCATAGGCCTTCCTGAGGCTCACTGTCTCTGACCTGAGGGTTACCTTTCATGTATGCAGTTGCACAAGTCTGTGAATATACTAAGAAAGCATTGAATCTCTCTCTTTAAGTGATTGAGCTATGTCTCTTACTGAACTTGTTTTTGAAAAAAAAAAAAATCCCAGCAAGATTTTTCTCTTGACATAAAAGCTTATTCACAGGCTGTATGGGAAAGCGGACAGCTCAAAGGCCTCAACAAGGCAGGATAGCTGGAAACACTCCATCTTACTGACTGCTCTGTGAAGCTGCAACAGCCAAAGTGTTGTGCTTTCAGGGGTGACACAGGAACCCAGGCAGAGGAGAGACTCTAGAAATACGACCAACTGATTTTTAATTAAAAATACTGCATGCTATTTATTGTGTGTGCATGTACACGCATACTATAGTACACAAGTGGGAAAGCTGAAAACAGCTTGTGGGAATTAGGTCTCCTTCCAAAATATGGGTTCCAGGGATCAGGCCTTGTGTTATCAGGCCTGGCAGAAAGCACTGAGCCATCTTGCCAGCCCTCAGGTGAACACACAGGTACACAAGTAATATAATAGAAGAGGGTAGCTTCAAGAAAAAAAAAAACAAAACCACACATTCAACTCCCTGAAGACCCAGCTATACCACACTTGGGAATATACTCAAAAGATGCCCTACCATGCCACAGGGGCACGTGCTCCACTATGTTCATAGCGGCCTTCTTTGTGATAGCCAGAAGCTGGAAACAACCTAGATGTCCCATAACAGAAGAATGGATACAGAAAATGTGATTCATTTACACAATGGAGTACTACTCAGCTATTAAGAATGAGGACATCCTGAGTTTCGCAGGCAAAGGGATGGAACTAGAAAATATCATCCTGAGTGAGGTACCTCAGACCCTAAAGGTATGTACTCACTAATAAGTGGATATTAGCCAAAAAGAGAAAGAAAAGAAAAAAAGTACAGAATACCCAAGATTCAGTCCACAGAACTCAAAAAGATCAACAAGCTGAAGTGTCCAAGTGAGGACGCCTCAGTCCCACTTGGGAGAGAGAAGAAAGCAATCACAAGTGGGAAGGGAGGGGGAGGGATCTGGGAGGGAAAGTGGATGGGGGGTGGGATTGAAGGGGAGAATGGAACCTGATCTGGTACTGGGCGAGGGAAAAAGACTGAAGCCCTGAGGCCAGCAGAAAGAATGGAAACAGGCAACCTTGGGAGATAGGAGGTTGGGGAGACCCTCCAGAATGCACCAGAGACCTGGGAGGTGAGAGACTCTCAGGACTTAAAGGGAGGGACCTTAGATGAAATGCCCAACAGTAGGGAAAAGGAACTTATAGAGCCCACCTCCAGCAGGAAGACAGGACATCAAGTGAGGGATGGGGTTGCCATCCCACAGTCAAAACTCTGACCCATAATTGTTCCTGTCTGAAAGAAATACAGGGATGGAAATGGAGAAGAGGCTGAGGAAAAGAAGGTCCAGTGACAGGCCCAAAGTGGGATCCAGCTCAAGGGGAGGTCCCAAGGCCTCACACTATTACTGAGGCTATGGAGAGAGCTCACAAAAAGGAACCTATCTATCATGACTGCCCTCCAAAAGACCCAACAAGCAGCTGAAAGAATCAGATGCGGATATTTGCACCCAACCAATGGACAGAAGCAGCTGACCCCGGTTGTTGAATTAGGGAAGGCTGAAAGAAGCTGAGGAGAAGGGCGTTCCTGTAGGAGGACCAGCAGTCTCAATTCATCTGGACCCCCAAGATCTCTCAAACACCATCAAACAGGCAGCATGCACCAGCTGATATGAGGCCCCCAACACACAGACAGTAGAAGACTTCCGAGTCTGTGTTCATTCAGAGATGATGCACCTAACCCTCAAGAGACTGGAGGCTCCAGGAAGTTTAGGGTCTGGTGGAGTGGTGGGTGGGAACATCCACATGGAGACAGGTGGGTGGGGAGGAGGTATGGGATGTAGAACAGTCAGAGAATGGGAGGGGGTATAAAATATGGAGTGTAAAAAAATAATAAAAGAAAAATGAGCTTCAACAAATACTTCACAACTTTTTTATGAAAATTAGCTCAAGAATGATCCAAGGCTTAAGCTTAAAATAATAGGACAATAATAAACCTGAGCCAGACATGATGATGCACACCTTTAATCCTAGCACTCAAGAGGCAGAGGCAGATATCCGTGAGTTAGAGGCCAGCCTGGTCTGTCGAGTGAGTTCTAGGACAGCCAGGGGTGTGTAGAGAGACCCTGCCTCAACTTCCTTCTGAAAGTATAAAGCTGTGCCCCCAGCTAGTCTGGAAGCTGAGGCTCCCTATTGTTTGAGTCTGAGAGTTTGAGATTATACTAGGTAATATCAGCAAAATCTAACTCATTACAAAGTTAACAGCAATAAAGCCAACAAAATATAAGAATATTAAAACTTAAAAGTAGAATTAGTTTAATGGGACCTATGGCTAGGCAGGAAGTTCCCAGACTGGTTACCAAATGCAGGAGCCATAAAATGAAAAACTTTAGACTTTTTCAAAAGTCCTGCAGAGGAGATGGAAAAGACACAGACTGAAGGAGAATGTATGCTGTCTGCACTGCTGTCAGATTCTAGAACCTAGAATCTAGAAAGAGTGTGCAGTTCACACCATTGTCAGATTCTAGAATCTAGAATCTAGAAAGAGTAATATAAAGCCCAACAGTATGAAAACTCAGAACAATCCTATTAGAAAATGGACAAGAGACAAACACCTCACAAAGCCAGCCCTTTCCGTGGTGTCCTGTGCCTACATATCTGTGAGACTGACCAAAATAAGTCACCAAATCCCCATGAGGATGCTGAGAACCTGAACCAACTTCACACCTCTGGCGGGAATGTAAAATGATTCATCACTCTAGACAAAACCAGACATGAGCACTATCCAACCATCGGTCAATCTCCTAGACATTTGTCCCTGGGAAATGACAACTAGCATCCAAGTGCAGACCCTCACGAGAGTGCCCTCAGACTGGAGGCAGCCCCAGAAAGCCACCCAGCAGCAAGGAGGACACTGATGTGCGTGGAACCTTGGGTAGATCTGTGGGACTCGGCTAAGTGAAAATAGCTGAAAGCCTAAGTGATTCCCATTTATACAGCATATTCAAAGGAGGAAATGAGGTTGGCAGAAGTGAATGGTCTAGGGGTGAGGGGAGCAAGAAGTGGGCATGGCTGTCAAACACCATCCCTCTAGGCTTCCTTCTTTCTGCACTTCTGATTCATTGTCCTCTATTTTACGTACTATCTCTCTTTTGTTTATGTCATTTGTAAATATTTTCTTGAATTCTGTATCTTGTCTTCCATCTTTATCCCATGTGCTTCTCTAGAACAGTATCTCAGCTGTGGTGAGAAACACACGAACCTGGAAAGGTAATAGGATTTTTTACACATACATGAGCACGTATTTACATAATCACATATGCACACACTTGTGCACACATGTGCACATGCACATAACACACACACAGGTGCATGCATACATATACGTGCACACAACACACACATGTATATACATGTGCGTATGCAAACAACACAGGCACGCACGCACACACACATAAATGCACATGCATGTACACACCCACATGCACACACCCACACTCACATAAGTTTAAGTAAAACAGAAACTGTACGATGGTTAGGCTGTACCAATGGCAATATCTGGGCTGTGAGATGATACAGCTGGCCCTCTGTCCCTGAAGTTTCTGTGGTCTCAGATTCAACTATGGGTGGGGATTAGTTGGGAATAAAATTTTGACTTTCAGTCAAAATAGGAACTGTTTTGTTTTTTATTTTGTCTTTGTTTTTAGCATTATTTCCTAAACAATATGGTGTCCCAGCTTTTTGCATAGGATTTCCATTGTTCTAGGTGCTGTGAGTCAGCCTGAGCTGATTTTGAGTGATCACGGGTGTGCAGAACAAGGTCTGCAAATACTGTACATTTCATATAGAGGCCCTGGGGCCTGGCAGACGTGGAGGTAGACTTCCTTAGGGAATTAGCTGATTCTGAAGGCAGTGCCTGTGGATCTGAAGGGAGGATTGTATCATAGTTTGTGAACAGTGTTAGCAGTGGGTGGAACTGAGCAGAGCATAAAAGGGATCTCTCCCTTAATTATTTCTTACAGCTACATGTAAATCTATAATTACATCAGTAAAATAATTTCAGTTAAAAATAATAAAGCAAGCATAACTCCATAATCGTGAAGAAAAGGCATGTGGTAGGCCCCATGCTGTCTCCCAGCGGGGCCCTGAGGGCAGCTGCTCTCAAAGCTTTGTAAGCCACTCCCATTCCAATCCTTGCTCCCCTTCAAAGCCCTCTTTGCCCTTCTCCTCACTTGAGAAGTGAGAGATGATAGGGTCTGTCTCTAACAGATCTGAAAAACCTGGGACACCTTAGCAAGGGGAAGCCAGCAAGGTGGAGCCTGGCTGTGCACACCTGGAAGCCATCAGCCCCAGGGAGTGCAGCTGGGTCTGCTTGCCCTCACCTCCCCAGGTTCAAAACCCAAGGGAGAGCCTTCAGATGAGGGTTTTTGAGGTTTCCCTAAATCTGTCTGCCTTCCCCGAGGCCAGAGGTTCTTTATGAGTTGAGATGAAGGCTAATGTATAACAGCTCTGGTATTTACCGGGGAGCTCGGGGTGGGGATTCTGCTGGGGAGGTAGCCTTGGGCTGGGGGTGTAGCACTTCTGTGAAGTCCAGAGTTACAGCCTCACCATGGAAAGAAAGATAAGTATTTCTTACCAGAGCCATTTTAGTGTGGAGCATGCAAGCTCTTTAAAGCAACTGGCTGGGACACTAACCTGTGCCTAGGCTGCTAAGAGTCGAGTTTAACCCTGTCCCCCACCCACCCACACCACACACACTTTCTGGACTTTGTGTCAGGGAAAAGAAATGGAAATGCCCAGTTACACACCCCCACAAAAACATGAGCCCAGAGATTTGTCCAAGAACAGGAAAGGTGACTTTCAGCATTATGCCTCTGTCCCCAAACACATAGGCACATAGCCCAGCTAAAATATACTCAATGTCCAGACAAGCCTGTCTTGTTTGCTCCCTACCACTTCAATATAGCTACCTCATCAAACAGTCTCCACACCCCACCCTCTATATCCCATGCTGCAAAGGAGAAATGTGCCAAGATGCAGCATGAGACCTGGCCCCATGGAAGGGACCAGGACCCAGATGTCTGCTGACTGCCTGCAGAGGTGACAGGCACAGTCTCCGTGGGAGAGTTGGTGCACTGAATCTTACCCTTGTCCCAGGAGAGGCCAAGATCTGAGCAAAAACGTGATATTTTTGTTTGCTTCTTCATCAAAATGACTGTAAATGTGCACCAAATGAAAAAGAAGTCCAGAGCCATCTCTCTTCTGCTCGGTCTCCAGGGGTGCATGAGTTTCCAGGGCACGAGCCTCCCAAGATCCCACTGTGCTTCTCAGGCAGCCAGACCTGAACTGTGGACCCAGCCAGAAGCTTACAGTCTGAGCCCAAAGTGCAAATGTTTGCCTCTTTTGTGGGAATGTGTGTATGTACACGTGTACATGTGCATGCATGTTTAATCAAACCTAGGGAAGCAACCCTTCAGCTTAAATCCCCAAGTTAACACACTCTAAAGGAAATGTCTGTCCTTCTCCATCCTCTTTAATATAAACTCCGAAAAGTACAATGTGTGATCTCCTGTTTCTCTTCGGGATGTAAAGGAACTAACTATTGCCCTCCTCCCTGCCACCACACACACAGACACTCACAAAGATACATATACACACAGGCATACATATGAGTATACACACATACACACATAGCCACACATACATATGCACACAGACATACATGCACACATCATATACACACATACATACACATGCAGACAGATATGCACACACACGCGAACACACACAAAACGGTTTCCCAGCTTAGCCACTGTCTAATCCATCCCTCACTCGCTGAGCCTTTGTGCTTGTCTTTCTTTGTTCCCCTGCCAACGCATGAGCTCAGGGGGCTGCCTTGGGGTGGCAGCCGGAGCCTGTGGAATGCAGCCTCGGGGCCCCGCAGCTGGATCCATGTACCAACAAAGCACCACGGCCAGGCGGAGTGCTCATCTTCCAGCCCCTCTCACCTTGGGGAAAGCAGGCTCATGAATGAGCCAGCTGAGGCCTGACAGTTGTGGCTACCACCGCGGGAGGATGCCAGAGGGTCCCCCTGCCTGGCCTAGCAAGGGCCTCTCTTCCTTGTTTAGTCAGCTAGGGTATAAGAAGGAATAAGATGAGACAGAGCCTTTGGAGCCAGGACCCCCCAGCGAGACCGCTGATGAGTCTCTCTACTAATGAGGTGTCCAAGTTGTAACCAGCCTTTTGGCCCTGTCCACCCTATGGTTTCCAGGGCTGGTTAGAACTTGTCTAAGTTGAACATATGCATTTCCTGCTTGTTCTCTAGCAGCTTAAAAAAAAAAAAAAAATCATGCCCTGGGGCAAAGGCTTTGGAAACAGAGGCCACCCCTACCCCCACCCTCCCATCCTGACATCCTCAGGAACTTATCCTTGGCTCCAAGTACCCCTCCCTGGCCCTTCTCTGTGGAAAGCCACCTGACGATGCAGTGCCTGGTGTTATTTGCTGGCTGCCTGTGAAACTTGATCCCCTCACCCCCAGAGGCTGAAGTCTGCATAGAAAGCAAATGTGTACACCTTACACTTTGAACGCTTCCCGCAGGTCTACTTTTTGCAATTAAGTTGTTCATTAAATCTAATGGGTCAGGAGATGGTTAAATACTTGAATAGCAACCTCCCTCCATACAGAAGTTGACTAAGCTTCAGTGCTAGGCTGCGTGCCAGCATCTCTTCCCAGTAGCACAATTCTTGCACATTTTTAGTTTCAAAACACGTTTACAGTGCGCTTTGTGTGTGTGTGTGTGTGTGTATGTGTTTCAGTGTCTGTGTGAATGTCTATGTCTATGTATTGGGAGGGATGGAACCTGTGTGTGTGTACATGTCTATATCTGTATGTCAGGAGGGATGGAGCCACTATGTGTGTGTGTGTGTGTATGTGTGTGTGTGTGTGTGTGTGTGTGTGTGTTTGAGTGTCTGTGTCTCTGTGAATGTCTGTATCTGTGTGCTGGGGATGGAGTCCTGTGCCCATGTGTAGTAGGTAAGGTTCTACAACTCAGCTACATCCTCAGCCCCTATATTATTATGACCTTGTCAGGTGATTATATGTACCCTAAAAGAACAGAACAATAGATAATCACTCTGAACTCGGATCAGAATGTCCTCAGGATTCTCTGTCTCTTGCCAGATCTGAGAAATGGGACAACAGTTCTTAACTGTGGTCTCTGCAGGGTGGTCTGAGGGTTAGGCCGAATGAAATAAAGCACCAAAGAAATAAGGGACTGCTGCATCTTCCAGGTGCCTGCAATTAATGTAATGAAACTGCTCAAGTTTTTATAATCATTTTGCAACTGTGTGTCCCCATATGAATCTATGTTTACATTTTAACTTCATATCCAAAACTACCTGTGAAGAGTCACTTCTGATCAAATCCAAAATAAATCTTTCAGATGCAGACGTGGTAAGAGAGCCCTGGAGGTAGACCCTAGGGACTGGAGGACAGTGCTCTGCCCTGGCGCTCAGGCTAGACAGCATGATCTGAGAGTGGGATTTTATTACATTACTAGCTTCTTATCTTTGTAATTGCTTTAAATTGTTTTCCCCGAAGCTGAGCGATGTGCAAGGGAGATTAGGGTGCCAGTGTGATGTAATGGAAGTCTAGATTAATGACAGTGATGTCAAAGCCCGAGAATGTGGAAGCAAACCAGAGTTAGAGAACACCACGCTTGGAAGACTTGTGGGGATGTCTGTCTGTCTGTCTGTCTGTCTGTCTGTCTGCTTATTTAAGACCACAGTGTGTCCTGGAAGTATATCTTGATCTCCTCAGTGCCAAGTGATTATGAAAACAGGTTAAACTAATGTGATTCTCATACATAAAGCAAGCGGGCCCTTGCTGGTCCCCAAAGAAACAAGAGTTTCCTGGGTTTTCTCCATGGGGGACTCAAGTATGGGTGAGTCTGGAGTTAGTCTGAGTCTACATGTTACCAAATATTTAGAGACTCTGGGCCTTAAATAGTACTTAGAGTCCTCTGACCCCATGCTTTTCCTATCCAGGGCCACCCAGGGTCTTACTGGAGGAAGTGCAGCCACCAGCTGCTGCAGCAGGATGCCACCTCTTTCCTCCCTGGTCTCCTGCCTCCCCCTGGTCTGGCTGACCTTGCCCCTGCCCCCATTGTTTATTAAATTCTAACAGCCTAGGTTAGGGTGCAGCAGCTGAGGGGGTAGCCCATGAGGACCACAGGTCTTCAAGGCACAGACTAACACAGGGCCACTGCTGGGCCACAGGCTTGCTCTCTATTCTGCTCTGGTGATTAGAAACTGCCAGAGAGGCTTGGGACAGCCCCGGAGGGCCTGGATCCTCCTCCTTAGCAAGGCCAGCTCTGGTATTGTGTGTGGCTTCACTGGGGCCATAGTTTAGCAACAACTGTGCTTTGGCTCAGAGCCTAGTAAATGTATGTCCCCATTGTCTAAATCAGAACGCGCTGGGGAAATGACGCAGGGGCCAGTGAGCCCAGAAACACACAGCCCTCCCTTTGAACCCCTCTGACCTCACTCTCTCTGTGCTGAGCCTGGGTGACAGACAGTAGACTCCAGTGCAGGGAAAGTGGAACTCAGGTCTACCACAGCCTTAACTCGCTGGCTCAACTTTCCTGGTTGAGGCACAGCCACTGTCTGCAGTGTTCCCTGTGTCTCGTCTCCCAGATCCTCTCTGTGCCAGCACTTTTGACTGAGACTGCAAGCTCCCACACCTGGAAGTAAGGCCAGACCCCAGGAATCCTCTGTTCTCAGTCACCCCCATGTGGCCCAGCCGTGCTGTCTCCAGTTCAAGTCTTCAGTCATGCTGATTTCTTTATTTTTTTAAATTAATATATATATATATATTAATTGGTTTTTTTTAAAATGGCTCTTAGCTGGATGGTGCTGGCTCACGCCTTTAATTCTTGCACTCGGGAGAAAGGGGCAGGTGGATCTCTGTGAGTTCGAGGCCAACCTGGCCTACAGAGCAAGTTCCAGGACAGCCAAATCCTTAAGACTCCTGAAGTCTTATATTGAAACACCCTGTCTTGAAAAAGCAAAAAGCAAACTATTAGTGATGCTGCTGCTGCTGCTGCTAATGATAATTATGATGATGATGATAATGGCTTTTGTTATATCTTTTTTTTTTTTTTTTTTTTTTTTTGGCTTTTTCGAGACAGGGTTTCTCTGTGTAGCCCTGGCTGTCCTGGAACTCACTCTGTAGACCAGGCTGGCCTCGAACTCAGAAATCCTCCTGCCTCTGCCTCCCAAGTGCTGGGATTAAAGGCGTGCGCCACCACCGCCCCTCTTGTTATATCTTGATCACAACCATGTCCCCCCCCACACCAAATACTAGCAAAGAGCTAACAAAATGCCTGTCCTGTGGTAGACACTTGACATGCATACTGTGACCAAATGAGAAACAGATGGATAGTTAAACAGATGAATGGTGAGTAGATGGATGGATGGACAGGCAGATGAATGGATAAATGGACAGACTGGATGGTGCCAACAGGGAAGGGTAGTGGGTGGATAAATGGACCTGAATATCATCATATTATGTTCTTGTACTCATTTCTGCACAGAAAATATCCAGGAATTCTGTGTTGGCACAATGTAGAATTGTAGAGAAATAATATTTCCTCCTGTTTCATTGGAAAAAAAGCCTAGAGCCAGGTGTGCTGGCCCACAGTTTAGATCGATAAGCTCCCTCGAGGAGGGGGAGGTGCCACAGCAGGAAGCTTGTCATTGGTGCTGGCCAGGAAGCAGAGAATGGGGAAAGCCTATGCTTTCCCTTCTTTCTGACTTTCTGCCTTCCCCTCTTGATTCAGTTCAAGACTCCATTCCGGGAGATAGGGTTGCCACATTCAGAATTAAGTTTCCGCTCCTCAGTCAGTGGCTCTGGAAGCATTCATAGACACATCCAAAGCTGTGTCTCATTAAGGCCCAGGTGGTCCTAAAGCCAATCAAGTTGGCAATCGATCCAAGTCCACCATCACAAGCCCGCCCTCTTCAACTGGATACCTGACCAGCACTTGAAACCATAAAATTCTACCCTTGGCCCCATGGGCTCGGTCTGCCTCATAACTCGAAGTGCATTCATTCCAAACCTTCATAGCTTCAACACTGATCAAAAGTTTAGTCTTCTCTCAGACTTCAAGTATGTGAGCACATGAGCATACACACACACACACACACAAAATTCTATCCCCAAATATAGCTACAGTGGAGGCTAACACTGCAATATATGAAGGGGGCACAGTTTAGTCCAAAATACAAGCCCCCAATGAAATTTCTAAAACACTTCAAATTCTCCATTTTCTGGCACTTGTGCAGAATCCACCCTTCTTTATCTCTGGGTTATGGAGTCTATATCCCATGATCTATTTGAAATGTCCAAAATAACATTGATGTTTCGATAACAATTCTCACTATGGGATGAAGGACATGCCTCCCTGAAGGGCTTGTATTCAGATTGCCTACCACACCTGGGGAATAGAGTACTGTGCAGAAACATTATCAGTATATGTATATGCATGCGCATGTGCATGTATATATCAAATACTCAGGAGGGAGGACAGACTGGCACCATGACACAAACCTTTAGAAGAGAGGCTTCTGGGAGCCAGTGAAAGCCAGTGCTGGCCAACACTGTCCAATGCTCCTCGGTGCCCTTCTGACCATGGGTCCATGCTTTGAGGGGAGAGAGACAATCCAGTCCACAGCCCTGTACTCTTCAGGCAAGAGGACTATGCTGACGTGGGTAGTCAAGCATATGCCATGCCTCACCCTCAGCTCAGCCTCAGCCTTGGGGCAGACAGGGAAGAAGGTACCCTTCTCTCTCACACCCAGAGGAGACACATTTCCTGGTGCAACTGGGAGGCATCCCACAGCACATCAGCGGGACTAAGTCTGTTGTCTACTGTATATGTCTCGTACACACATGGCAGCACCCCCCCAACACATGACAAATGGAGCTCACAGGTCTACCATCAACCCCCTAGTTCCTGTGTTCTGTGAAAGCATGCTCTGCTGCATCTGTCCCCTAAGGGCACTCTCATGTCTGGGTCGCTAGTGGAAAACACCAAATCCAAAAGCAGCAAGCCCCCTGTTTTCAGGGTGGGTTTTCTTTTCCCAGAGGAGTGAAGTTGTAACCTTAATGGTGTCAGATCCTTGCTTTTGAAGGGAACAAAGCATTTAAAATTAAAACCCAAGGTTGTCCCAGATACAGAAATAAACTTTTAAAAAAATCCCCCAAGCACATGACAATCACCATATGTGCACAGGAACCTGGAGGATGAGTTTTTGATAAAGAGTTTTACCCCAAACAAATAAACTTGCTGCAGAGGAAATTCTGTTCTTGTGTTCAGGGATGGGTATTTCAGTCATACGGTTTCTCTGTTGTCTATTCTTACACAGTGGCGATCTTGTTGCCTTTGGAAAATCTCCCGATTATAGCAACGTTCTCCAGCAGGAAGAAGCAGTGAGTATAAAATAACGGCATTTTAACAGGCCCACCAGTATTGGGGATTACGTCTGCTGTGTCCTGTGTTCTGCACAGTCCTTGCTCTATCACCCTTTTGGTCTTGCTGTTGCGTGTCCAGCATGCGTCACACTCAGCTAGTACAGACCTGGCTCCTGCCCTGGAGGACCACACTGCTCAGCTGCAGCCACTGCAAAGCTGTATTTTCTTGAGGTAGAATTCTAAAGGATGCACAGGTGGTTAGTGATTAATTTGCTGGAACATGCCTCTATGGTATTCTTTCAACTCTTAGAATCAGGACATCAGAGCTATTAATAGCTAATCTCTGACACTGTGTGTTGAGCCTCACTTTAGTTGCCTAAGACATCATGACATGACTTTGATCCCGTTTCAGCTCAGTTTGCTAAAGCAAATTTACTCTAAACTGAGCAGTTTAAACACACGGGGATGTCTCAGGGCTCCAGGTGGTTCTGGCGAGGGCGCCTGCTGAGCTGTAGACAGCAGGCTGCTCTTCCTGATCTTGGGTAGCAGAGCCTTCTCTGACCTCATATTTGCAAGTGATCCAGTCCGTGAATATCCATCCCACCCGCCAGACCTAACCACCTCCCAGGGTTCCGCTTCTAACGTCTGTCATAGGTTGATTACAGTATCAGCATAGGGATTTGAAGGAACAAGAATATTGTTGCTAACAGATACGATCTCACTGACAAAAGCCACTTTTTAAAACATCTGTTTTTGGTAACTAGTACCCAAAAGTCATAAAGACAAAATCTCATGGCCCTGTGCTCGAAAAGTATTGTCTGTAGTCAGGGAGCAACTGGGACTCTGTTGAGGGGCAGTGAGTCCAGAACTGCAGAAGGGGCTGTACTGGGTCAGATGGTATGCACTGGGGGGGGGGGGGGGGCTGGTAAATTCTTGAATCCCCATCTGAGTGCCCTGGCAGTCTCTATACTGCCAAGGAATTCACTCCTGGACACAGCTTGACAGAGCAGGCCAGCAGCGTGAATGCCTAGCAGCTGGCTAAGCAACAGCCATGCTGTGAAAGCAGACTGAGCTGAGTGCAGACCCATGGCATCTGGACTTACTAGTCTTGGGGTGCTTTTTCTCCTCCCCTGAATGGTCTGGAGTGATCTCCTTCCTGGTATTGGTAGAAGCTTTCCCAGGAGCCAAGCTGTCCTTACCCACAATTCAGAATGTCTGTTACAGTCTGATGTAAGAATACACCAAAAAGTGTTAACTATCCAGGGGCTGGAGAGATGGCTCAGCAGTTAGAGCACTGGCTGCTCCTCTATAGAACCCAGGTTCAATTCCCAGCACTTAACACGGCAGCTCATAGCTGTCTGTAATTCTAGTTCTCCTGGGAATCCATGACACGAGGCGTGTATATAGTGCTCATACCTGTGCATGCAGGCAAAATACCCATATACAGAAAATAAAATAATATTTTTTTAAAGTGTAACTGTTCATAAAACTGAGAAGCTAGCCAGAGGAAAGGAAGGGCAAGGTGCCTTGTGAAGCCCCTGCTGTGTGTGTGGCGAGGGTGGGAGCTAGAGCCTGACTTGACTTATTTTAATTGGATCCTGTCCTTCCTCTTACCCAGCCAGCTTAGCTATTTCTTACCCAGCTGCAAGCCTCTTAGTTAATCTTCCCTACAGTATCTGGCTCCTGCCTGAGCGCTTTAGCCTGACATTCATTTTAGCTATGACAGACAACCAGGGAAACCCCATCAGTTCTCACCAGACTGAGGTCACGGTTTCTGTAGAGGTCTCTAACTGCAAGCTGGAGGAATTTTCCAGTATCTAAAGGCCACCTATATTCCTGGGCTTACAGCCCCATACTCTGTCTTCAAAGCCAGCACAGAGTAAGCCAAGTCCTTCTCTGAGCTGAGTTCAGCCACCTGTTTTCAAGAACTCTTGTGATTGTTTGACATCAGGAGAAGACTCTCCCTGTGCCGAGGTCCCTCATGCCTCGTAAGGTAGCAGAGTCACAGTACATGGAGATTAGAGTGTGGGCATCTTGGGGCACCATAGTTCTGCCAGTTAAAAAGGGACACCCAGAATCCTTGTTGGGAGAGGATTCACCTTGGGGTGTAGCTTGCATCTGACCTGAGAGGTAGGGCTAACAGGATGGAGGCCTGGCTTTGGAATTTGGATTTGATTCAGGAGGGTGTGGCACACCATCAAACCTCTTCAAAAGGAGAACAGGACATACTGGGAGGGGTGAGGAAGATGTAGAAAGGACAAAAGGAAAGCCAGAAATCTTTCCTGAGTGATGTAACTCAGAACAGGAACATGATACCTGGGGATTTGGCAACAGTAAGAAGGTGTCTCCATTGTATCCTCAGGAGTGGATACATAAGCTTTGTACTAGTCAGTGCTCTGTTACTGTAACAAAATACCTGCTCTGATCAACTTAAATACTGAAAAGGTTTACCTTGGCTTGCATTTGGGAGGTTTTATAAACTTTTATGGTTTTGCCCTGCTGCTTCTGGGGCTGCAGTGAAGCAGAGTGTCGTGATGTGGGGTGCGTGCTGGAGCAAAGCTGTTCACCTCCTGGCTGTGACGTGAAAAGGACACAGGAAGAGACCAAGTGCTTCACGTTTCAGGCACTCACAAATTTTCCTTTTGATGTCTCATGACAAATGTACTTTTATATTCTTATAGTCATTTGTATCTATATATCTATATCTATATCTATATATATTATTTATCCTTTGAGAATTTCATACATGAGTATATTTTCATCATATCTACCCGCTCCCTCCAGATAGCCTTGAAACACACCTCTTAAGTCCATCCGGTGTGTTCTCTCCATGTGCACCCAAGTGAGGGCCACTCCCCGTAGCACAAGCAACCTGCCAGTGGCCACATCTTCAGAGAAAAGTGACTCTTCCTCCTCTGGCAGCCATCCAATGCCAATAGCTCCTAAGCCAGGGGTAGGGCCTTGTGAGCTCCGCCCCCATCCAACACTGGATGCTTGGGAGGCTCCATCTTGTGTGTGTGTGTGTGCGCGCGCACACACAACCGTGAGCTCTTCAGTGCCATGGCCACATTATGTTCAGAAGACTGCAGTCCGAGGCAATCCTCCCTATCTTCCGGCTCTTACATTTTTTTCCCCTTCACCCACTTCTGAGATGTTCCCTGAGCCTTGCAGGGGGGTAACTGATCGATACAGAAGTCCGGTCTAGGACGGAGAGGCCATCAGCATCCTGACACTACACTATAGCGTGACGTCTGGGTGTCGAGAGAGTCGTTTGTTGTGTTGCAATAGCGAACCTTGGTGGTCTCAGAATAGAAGGAGAGGGAGAGGAAGGGAGGAGAAAAGAAGAAAAGAGGGAGGGAGGGAAGGAAGGAGGGAGGGAGGAAAAGAAAATAGAGAGCCTATTTAAGGTGTCTAGGTGGTTAGAGTGTGGGCCTGAAATTGAATCCCAGGCACCCGCAGAAGCAGCCAGGCACAGCTGTACACGTCTGTAAATCCAGCATTAAGGAGCAGAGACAGGCAGATCTGGCTGGCTCACTGGCCAGCCAGCCTAGACAAAATACCATGCTTCCAGTGCGCCGAAAGACCATGTCTCGAGGCAAGAAGCTGGACAACAGAAGAAGATGCCTGGCATCCCACCTTCTCCTCCACATAGGAGCTCATGTGTGCAGCACACATGCATGCCTGCACACACACACACACACACACACACACACACACACACAC
>JADRCD010158902.1:0-10154 GCA_019843815.1 Montemys delectorum
AACTTTTCTCATCATAATGCAATAAAAGTTTTTTTTAAAAAAAAAAGAAACAAAACACTTTAAACACAGGGAAAGCCCTCATTATTCATCCCTAATTCTATTTACTGTCTCTATCCCCAAAGGACAACACTCTTTAGAATGTTTCCTTGTTTTTCTTTTTTAAAACATACATACATACATGTGACTTACATGAAAGAGCTGGTTAGGTTTGCATGCATAATTAAGACTGGAAAGAATGGGGCTGGAGAGATGACTCAGAGATGAAGAGCACTCGCTGCTCCTCCAGAGGACTAAGGTTCATTTCCCAGTACCAAAGATGGATCATGATCATCTGTAACTCCAGCTACTGGGAATAAGATTCCCTCTTCTGGCCTCAGCATGTACCTGCAGACAGACAGACAGACAGACAGACAGACAGACAGACAGACAGACACACACACACACACACACACACACACACAGACACTTTAATGAAATGGAACTGCCCTCTGTATAGCAGGACACCTCTAGCTGTATTCACTCCCTGGCTCCAGCTCCCTCATTTCCCCACCAGTGTAACACTCATCTTGTCACACGAGTGTGGTTCATTGTACCCGCGAGGTTTTGAGGCATGTTTACTTGCTATGATTTTTGGTTGTTAGGAATAATGTGACCACAAACACTCTTACTCTTAAATTCCATGTGCACACGCTAGAGTTTCTCTACATACTAATTGCAGTGAAGCTTCAGGTAGCAGAACATGCCCACGTTCAGCTTCATTAGACCATGCCAGATTGTTCCCAGAGCAGTTGTTTAATCTACTATGCACTGGCACTATATAAGAGCTGCCTTCCCTGCCTCCTCCCCAGTGCTTAGGACTGTACAGCTTTCTGCAATTTTGTTTTGGGGTCTTAGAATTTCTCCAACCATGAATGAGATACACCATCTTTTCTAATACCTTTTCTAGGACTCTCATGTAGCTTCTTTTGTCAAAGGAATTTTTGAGTTTGCTTTTTTTTTAATGGAGTGTGTGTGTGTGTGTGTGTGTGTGTGTGTGTGTGTGTGTGTTTTACTTGATAGTGACCCTAGAACCTGGTACATTATAGGTAAGTGCTTTCCCACTGAGCTATATCCCCCTCCACTGAAGTGTTTGAGGCAGGATTGACCTCATTCTGTAGCACAGGCCTTGAGCTTTCTTTCATATACATGTGTATATCGGGCATATATACAAATGTGTATGTGTGCGTTTACGGGCACATATGAGGAGCGTTGAGTGTGATTGCACGTGTGCATCCCTGTGAGGTCTGGTCCACACTGACTGCCTTGCTCCATCATTTCCAGCCCTGTACTTTGAGGCAGGGTTTCTTGATGAAGCCAGAGTTTGCAGTCTAGGCTAAGTTGGTCTAGACTTCCTACCCAAGGGATCCCCTTTTTCTGCCTGAGTGCTGGGATTACAGACAGTCCTCCCCACCCATCCTGCTTTTATGTGAGATCTGGGGATCCAAATCCCCATCTTCCAGCTCCACGCTAAGGGATTTATCCACTGATCCATCTCTCCAGCCCTCGACCTTGAACTTGTGATTCTCCTACTTCAGCTTTCTTAATTTTTACCAAATCCAAACTTACTAGTCTTTTTGTTTGTGTTTTCAGTGTCTCGTTTAAGGATTTCTTCCTGACTTGTGATGACATTCATGCATTCTCTACTGTAACTTCTGCGTATATCAGGCTTCTAAGTTTGCTGACATTTTGACTGTGTCATGATTGTATTGGTCTATCTCCGTGCTAAAACCACATCATGTTACCCACTACAACTGTGAAAATGCATCCACCGGGGCGGGTCCCCTATGTATGTTCAGCTATTTGTTTCCTCCCCCTCCCCCATCGTCTCTCCCCACCCCTTCCTATCCCTCTTGTGGATGGGAATATTGAAGCTGCTTGTACACCATAGTTCAATATATGGTTTAGCTCCACCTCGTTCATTTTCATAGACAACTCAGTTTGGATTTCAATTGCCGTGCCACTAGACGTTTGTGACATTGCCTCCTGGCTTCACATGTTGGTGCTGATGCCAACTGTGAGTCTGAATGGTTTCTCGGTGCTGGTTTCAGTGTTCAGAGGAAGACTGTCCACTCTTGTGTTCGGCAAGAGTGTCAGGAGGCCTGGACTAAGGAAATTCTCTTCAGCACCATCTCTAACGGTCCCCACAGAAATCCCACAGGGTCAGCAAACCCCTCCTCTACCTGCCACGCCTACAGGCTTGTTCCAAGGGCAACCCATTGTAGCTCAAACAGATCCTCTAACCTACTCATTCTGCCCCCTTGCCAGCTTCTTCAGTCACTGCATGAGCTTTACAACTGTCTGGTTGCCAGCAGAAGAAAATCTGAAACCGCTCTAGGCTTTGGGTCCACCATCCTTTCCTCCTTCGCCGTTTATCAGACTGTCGATCCTACGTCGGAGTCTCCTGACTCTAACCTCCTCTGCTCTCCCACTGCCACTGTTCCCTGACGTTCTGTACAGCTTCCCAGCCTCCACTCCTCCAGATGATACTCCCAGTCTCCCCAGCCTGACCTAGTCCATTAGCTCCTTATCTTGTGGGCGGAAGGAAGGGCAGTGGGAACCCTCTGCCCTAGGAGAGAGGAGTGGTTTGCCTCCTCACTGGTTAGAACCGCGCTAGAACTGTCGTTGACTTTGTTCATTGTTGCTGGCTCACCCTTTGCCACACCTGGCTGATGTCCCACCACTGTTCTTGGCATTGCTAGAGATGAAATGACACGATTTTTCCCAGAGGGGTGCTACAATGTTGTGATGAAACGCTGTTTCTTGAGATCTCAGCAGCCCCTGTGTTTGGTGAGCGTTTTGTTAATATAGCAATTATTGGTAATGATATTTTTATGGGTTTCCCATTCCTTCTTTGGCTCCTATCTTGGTGTGCACATCCTTTCATGACGGTGCACATCCTTCCATGACGGTTCCCGTCATCCATTTCACGATCTACCGCCTTCTGGACTTTTCTCAGCTCATTCTTGAAGAGCCATCACAGCCGTGTTTCCTGTAACGCCTTCAAATTGGTCACGAAAAAGTAAAAGATGGGTCCCTTTTCCACGTCTGCTGTAATTCTACCCTGCTGTATCTCCTAAAAAGCTCAGCTTTTTATGTAGTTGTGTGCAAATTAGGTTGGTGTCCCTTAGCACTCCCTGCCTGTGTGTGTTTTGCTGGCTTTACCTACCTTATTGAGAGGGAAGGGGAGAGGGGGGAGGAGAGAAAGAGGGAAACCTGTTTTTTTGTTTGTTTGTTGTTTTGTTTTGTTTTGTTTTGTTGTTTGTTTCTTACTTCACCTCAGGCCTAGTGAAAAGTGTAGTTACTGCTATTTTTAGTTAGTTTATGTCACTTATTAGGGGCACCTTCTTTCTGTGTCCCAAGGAAAATACAGTAGAATTTTCCCCAAATGGTTCCCAATACTAGTGTCCCCAGGGAACTGACCTCAGTAACCAAAGGAACTGAGTCTCAAAACAGTAGAGTAGCTCAAGGCCGTCTTAGTCGCCGTCCTTCAGAGGGCGCTGCTCCCAAGTCAAATCCCCAGGGCTGGGAAAGAAATGCCTGCGCTTTCCCACAGGACTCTGGCTTCAGCTTTTTGCAGAGAGAGTCAGCTCGGCCGCAGAGCGCCTGCCCACAGACATGGCGGCGCCCTGTTTGGCTTCGCGTCGCCCTGACTGTGGGGCCCGCCGGGCTTTGCCAGTTCTCGGGGACTTCCTGCAGGTCTGGCATTTAAACGCGCGCCGGGGGCAGCGGGATGCTGCTGCGGATGCGGAGCTGTGTGCGCCACTGCTTTCTCAGAGCAGCCTGGGCGCCGCAGCAGCGGAGCTCGAGCATCCTTTAGTCGCCTATCGGGGAGACCCAGAACTCCTGCTTCGGCTTCCCTCCCGGCAGGTTCGTCTTTCATTTCCAAGGTTGCAGTTCTCTTGACACAATCCGCAGCATCCTCCTCTCCAGCGGGGCTGTGGATGAACCTAGGGCTGGACTGGATCCAGCAGGTGGGGCAGCCCGGGCCATGGTGCGTCTGAGCCCCGAGCTCTGGTAAGGCAGCAGTGGTGGTGTGGTTCCAGCTAGGCGGGTGCCACTCCCGGGAGCCTTCTCCCAGCTGCCACGATGTTCAGCTGGCTGGGTAACGACGATCGCCGCAAGAAGGACCCTGAGGTCTTCCAGACGGTGAGCGAGGGGCTCAAAAAACTCTACAAGACCAAGCTGCTGCCTCTGGAAGAGTATTACCGCTTCCACGAGTTCCACTCGCCCGCCCTGGAAGATGCTGATTTCGACAACAAGCCCATGGTCCTGTTGGTGGGCCAGTACTCTACCGGCAAGACCACCTTCATCAGGTGAGCGGCTTCTGGGTGCTGAGCCTTCTGGGTGGCATGGAACGTCTTCCATTAAGGACTCTGAAGAAATATCCCTGTGGGAGGCCTCCAAAGTTAACCCTGCTGCCAAGTCCCCATTGAGTCCTGCATGTTGTCCCTCCTCAGTTCTTAGCCCTGGCCATTCTGAAGCATTCAAATTAAGAATCATCCCCGTTGTTTGATTTGGGCACTGTGAAACTAAGGCACAGAAGGAGGGGTATTATAACCTCTCCGTCGGTCGGTCGGTCGGTCGGTCGGTCTTTTCTTGTGAAGGGCTCAGGATTACCCAGCCTTGCCTCAGCTTTGCAGCCGAATTGTTCTCATGGTCGCAGGCCTGGGAATGGGGGTGAACGCGAGACCCTGGGGTCATTTTGTTCTTTTATCATTTTTCCTTCTCTCTGACAGCGCTTTTAGGTCTGTTTCTTAGAGAAGCAGGATCCTTTGAATAGGTTTCTTCTTTGATCTTAATAGTTCAGTAATAACATTAAAGCTCAGAGAAGTAGAAGAGATGCTGAGATGCCTCATCCGGCCCTTGACTTTGCAGGTGAAATGGCAGAGGCGATGGGAGGGTAAGTGATGGTTTAGAGCTGCACAAGACGGAAGCAGCCCTAGGTGCCTGTGAAAAATGTAAGATAAGGGCCTGTAACTTTAACAGCGAGCCTTCCATTTCATCGAATGATAGAATTTGGGGGCTGCAAGCATTTAGAGAGAATCAGAAACATCCCTATCTCTGAAAAACAGGCCTCTCTCCATCTTCAATGTGTACAGTCTGCAAAGGCAGGCAGCCTTTTTCAAAGGTTGAGGGGTACACATATTCCAAAGGTTGAGGACTGCTTATGGCCCTTTGGGCCCAGAGTCACACTCTTACAGGTGCCGTATCCTCCCCGAGTCAAGGGTACCCATCTTCAGAGGGTTTGAAAGCAGCAGTCCTCATATTTCTGGACTGGCATCTGTGACATGCAGAGCCATGTGCTTTGCTTGGTAAGGAGAGCAGCAGAGTCGACAGCCTGGTGACTCATTTTCTAGTCTCTTAGGTCTCCAGTGCTAAGGTTCTGGGGACCGTGTGTATACCTCCCTTACCTGTCCTGTCTGAACAGAGCACCAAGTCATTTGTCTTTGTGGAGTGGACATTCTTGCTTGGGCTGTCAAGTTGACCTGCAGCTTTACAAGGTCAAATGATTTCTGAAGTGGGGACCTGGGGGTTGTGGCTTCTCCACTTTAATATATTTTAAACATGAGAGATAAATCTGTTGGTTTTTTTTTTTCACTTTATTTTTAAAAATCTAAATCACTTTTCTTTATATATATATATACATATATGTGTGTGTGTATACACACACACACACACACACACACATACATACATACATATATATATATTATTAATATATATATATTATATTATTATATTATATTATATTAATATATATATATATAATGAAAGCTATACAGCTTTCTTTAGAAAACTACACGGATACCCTAAGTTTACCCGTAGTATTGAGTGGATTTAACTGGAAACATGGAGGGAGAATTTTACATTCAAGGTCAGCCCTTAATTTTTTTTTAAACACCAGTTGGTGCCACACGTGCTTCAGAGATACCTGGGTTGTGCACACAAGTTCCTCTGTATCTCTGTTCTCCACCCTACTGGCTTTATGCCTCATGGGAAGTGTGGGCAATCCACACACTGTCGTTGGTTTTGCACAGCCTTCCCTGGCCCTCTGATCATCCTTGGCCACGACCCTGAGGACATTAAACTATTGGAACATCTCCTTCCCACAGCAAAGGCACTTTGGTAGCTTCTGTGCCTGAGCATCTCCAGGGACTAAGCTCTGGGGAGTTCCCAGCAGCCATCTTGCAAAATGGGAAGGCAGAAAGGCACGTGTGTTTTAAGAGCAGGGTCCTCGAGCAGCAGAAAGGTTTAAGTGTCTCTGTGTGGGATACCCTCTGTATTTTGCCTGAGTCACCACAGGCTGTTACTGGATCTAAGAAAGTGGCAGAGTGAGGTGCCCCACGTTATCCCTTATCTGAGGGAGGCAGATCCCTCTTCTTTCTTATCCTCCTAGTCCAAGGGGCCCCCTTCCTGCTCATAACAATAACCGAATGTAGCTCATGTGCCCAAAGCTGTTTCCCTCTAGAGAGAGGGCAAGAGTGGAGAGAGTCAACTATCAGGACAAGGAAGACTATAACACAGGCGTTTTCCCAAACCAAACCACACATTTTTCTCTCTTCTCATTAAATCCAGCAGTTTCATTTATTATTAGAAAGTGAAAAATAGAATAGACTTGAAAAAGAAAACAAAACTGTCCATAAATATAACTCAGGCAAAAACCATTTAAAATATGTTTACCTTTTCAATACTTACAGCTGTCTTACACTTTGTTGAGCTCATACCATGAATGTAATTTCATAAGCTAGAGCTTTTTAGTTATAGTGTGACTATGCCTCACATAACCATCATTTTCATCAGCTATGTAATAGTTCACTTCAGATAGATGCAGTCTATTCCCTAACTAGCTGCTACTTTTGAGTGTTTCTGGTTGTTCCTGGTTTGTTTGGTGCTCCAAGATTACCCTGAATAGAGTATTCTCCACAGATTGGTCTTGTTTTTTTCAGAGATTACAAGAAGCCCGGGGGGGGGGGTGGGGAGGCTAAAGGTTATGCAGCATTTTTCATAAATATTTAATATTAAAAAAAGAAGCTTTTCTATTGAGTCACATTCTGCAGTTGCCGCCCAAGATGGTAGTATGCATAACTATCACTTTCCCCTGAGTGTGTGCACCCTTGTCTGGCACTCAGGAGCTTTCCCATCTCTGTCCCAGGCTTGAGCCTGGGAAGAACCTCTCCCCTCCAGGTCTTGCCCCTTGAGCCCCTCATCATTGGCTTCATGTCTCCCGAGTGTCCATCCGCTTTCAGCTCTGTGTGTTTGCCCTGGAGCCTATTGCATGTCTCGGGAAGAACACACAGAAAGGACATTCTTGTAATAACTAATTGACGTGCTATGATCTCTGCCTGAAATAACTTCCCTGGCCTAAGGCCCAGCAACCCAGAGTAATAAAATAAACAATAAATTGGTCTGTGGGCTGCTCCCTCCAACACAGTCTGTCTTCTTGGAGCACAGTAGCTCTGTGTCCCTGGCGGTGTCCTTCCGCCTCTGCTGTTTGTCTTGCTGGCCTAAAGCTTTAAGTCCCTCCTTCTCTGGACCTGTTGGATTCCTGGCCACCTTTTCTTGCTATTTATTTTCTGGGCCTCCTCTGTCTGCTGGCAGACAGGAGAAAGGAAGTAGAGGTAGGCAGGAGTAGTCCAGATACCTGCTTTTCTATGGGCTCCTTGATCTGTGCTCAGGCTGAAGAGGAGAGGCCTGAGGTTCAGATTCCCCACCACAATGTCTGGGTTGATCTTGAGCCTCCTCTGTAGTAAGTCTTGGACCACTGGGATGCCGGGCGTTCCAGAGTGAGCCCAACTTCGCTGGCACAATTCAGCTCTTCACATTTCCTCAAGGACTCGGCAGCCTCCACCAATGGTGATTGATGTAGTGTTTGTTTCCTGTGTTTGCTCCATCTGTTATCATTTCCAGGACAGACAGGGATGGGGTCCCAGGGATGGGGACCCACACCTTACCCTGGGCTTCAGTGTGTGATTATCTCATGAAAGATGACTTTCGTGGAAACCTAAGGCAGAGAGTTCACCATCCTGGGGAAACTCACTCCTCTGTAGACTTAACCCTGCCTGCAACAGTACCTGTACCACTTCAGGGTTCTGCTGTCAGGAGTCAAAGGATGCTTTTTTTATTGTCTAGGGTCCTAGTCTGTTGGGTTCAAAGTGGAGCTGGGTAAATATTCAGTTACTTTTATCCAAGGCTCATTGGTTACTGAAGGGAGCAAAAATCTTCAGACTAGAGGAACTCTATCTGTCTGCCTCGGGTCCAGTTGAGAATCACCTTGAAGCCAGGCATCTGGAAATCAGCAGAGACAACAGCGGAGAAAGGTTTGCATGCCACTCCCCTTGGCTGTGGGATGAAGGTTTTCATCCAGGCTAGGTCGGTCCGTAGAACCTGGCTCCGCTACTTCTTAGCCAAGAGGCCGACAAGAAAGAATCGGGGAGGTTACACCCTCATTTCTCTCTGATCTTGTTTCGTTATCCATACCATGTGAATCCTAGTAACCGCTTCATGGGAACAGGAGAGTTCAGAACAAGTTCTGCCCCTTGTAGTTCCAGGCACCAGTGGGGCAGGGGTATCAATCCCTTCCCCCTTTCCAGCTAAGGATGAACCTCAGGGGACAGCTTCCTGGTTTGGTGAAGGTGAGAGCAGAGGAGGAACATGAGGCTCGAGTAACTAGTGTCCCAGATGGGCAGGCTTGTCATGGGTGGAGCCAGCAAGGAAATAAATGCGAAGACCAGCCGATCCCAGCTCTAAACTGTTCTGCTGAAAGCACCTCTTCCCTTAGCAGAGGGTCCTTGCACAGGCACAGTGGGCACTTCCTGAGGCATGGAGCTGACTTCTTAACCTAGCTACATTCTTCCATCTACTTGGTGTCTCTGCTTGTTACTCTCTCCCTAAAACTAAGTCAGGCAAATAGAGCAAGGGTTATCCTGACTTTATTTTAAAGTAGAAGGACCCATGGCTGAGGTACTCAAAGATATAGCTGCAAAACACAAAGACCCATGATTCAGGACAATTGTGTTTTTCAAATGCGCTTAAACTACCTGCAGCGGAAGAGCTGTGAGATCCACCGTTACAGGAGAGAGGAAAGAGTGTGTGTGGTTTCTGGGTGAGGTGGAGGATGACTCTGTGAAGGCTTCCCAGAGGACATACCTGAACTGGGTTCAGAGACGAGGTGGGACTGTGCCAAGTACCTGCAGGCAACCCTGAAGGGTTCGTTTTCTTTAATTATTGTTTGTGTCATTGTGGGGACAATCTGCTTCAGGCCTTGCCTTCTCAAAACTCTTGTGTATTCCCTCAAACAGTTTAACTTTTTAGCTGTCATAGTTAGAAACTAGGTGTTTCTCTATCAGCCAGGGAGGTGGAGGTCATTATTTTAAAATGTTCATTTACTTAGTGTTTATTTAGTGTGTCCATGCTTGCCTGCCTGTGTGTATGTATGTATGTATGTATGTATGTATGTATATATGTATGTATGTATGTATGTATGTATGTATGTATGTATGTATATGTCCTGTATGTGGAGGTCAGAGGACAATTTGCCAGAGTCGATTCTCTCTTTCTACCATGCTAGAGATCAAACAGGCTATCGGGCTTGGCAGCAGGTGCCATTACCCACTGAGCCATCTTGCTGGTCCCAATGTTCTTTTGAGCAACTTGTTCAGGGTCTTGTGGGTGGTAGAGTTTTGTGGGTCCCTAAGCCACTCAAGAGAACAACATATTCTTCAGACGGGTTGGGGCTCCTAACCCAGAGCCTCCAGCAGCAGTATTTACAGGCCCTCAGCCTTTGTACTTCCTTCCCTGCCTGGGCCTAAGCCCAGCAGCTGCTCAAAGCCTGGGCCTCCTTGCTGGGGAGACGGGTGCCTAAAAGACAGGCCCGGATGAGACTCTTGGGCTCTGTGCCATACCCTGCATACTTAGGTCATCAGGAAAGCAGACCACATGCTTAGATTGCCAACTAAGCAAGGCATAAAAATGAGGAAAATGTTATGAAATAATTTCTACTTAAGAAGCGTATGAAGAAAAATCACCCTTGTGGGAAAAAATCAGATTTGTGTTGAATTTCCCCACACATATTTTATGGTTTAGCCTTTATTTAGTTTGCATTGGATAGCAAGGGA
>JADRCD010158907.1:0-14145 GCA_019843815.1 Montemys delectorum
CTGCCACAGTAGACTGAGATATACAACATGAATGAAGCAGAAGACAGGGACTTTTTTGAATATGATAAAGGTTAATAAAGAGAAAATTAATAAATCCCTTTTTAAAATCCATAAAACACAAACAATCATAGAAGGAGGTGAAGAGAACAGTTCAAGATCTGAAATGGAAATAGAATCAATGCAGAAAATCCAAACTGAGAGAAATCTAGGAATACAAAATTTAGGAACTCAAAAGGGAACTTCAGAGGCAAACCTCACCCACAAAAGAGAGAATCTCAGGCATTGAGCACAATGTACAAGAGATGGACACCTTGGACAAAAGAAAGCGAAATTTTAAAAATTCTATGTATGAAACATTCAGGAAAGCTTGGAAAAGATCAAAACTAAGAAGAATAGGAGTAGAGGAAGAAGAAGAAACCCAGGTCAAAGGCACAGAAAACATTTTAAACAAAATCATAGAAAAAAAATTCCTAACCTAAAGAAAGACATCAAGGAACAAGAAGTATACAGAACACCAAATAGAAAAATCAATAAGATTGGCAAAGCCTTATCCAAACTGACTAAAAGGCACAGAGAGAGAAAGTCTAGAAAGACAAAAAGGGAGACAAAACAACAGATACCATGGAATTCCAGAGAATCGTTAAGAACATATTTTAACAACCTGTACTCCACCAAGTTGGAAAATCTAAAAGAAGTGGATAATTTTCTTTATACATACCACCTACTAAAGTTAAATCAAGATTAAATAAATCATTTCAACAAATCTATAACTCCTAGTGAAATAGAAGCTGTCATTAAAGTCTCCCAACAAGCCAGGCAATGGTGGCACACACCTTTAATCCCAGCACTTGGGAGACAAAGGCAGGTGGATTTCTGAGTTCAAGGTCAGCCTGGTCTCCAGAGTGAGTTCCAGGACAGCCAGGGCTACACAGAGAAACCCTGTCTTGAAAAACAAAAAAAAAAAAAAAAAAAAAAAAAAAAAAACCAAACAAAAAAAACAAAACAAAACAAAAAAAAAACCCAAGCCCAGATGTTTTTTGTACAGAATTCTATAGACTGTCAATAAAGATACACCCAACCTGATAGAAGAGAAAGTGGGGAATAGCGTTGAACTCATTGGCTCAGGAAAAGACTTTCTGAACAGAGTACCATTGGCACAGGCTCTAAGATCAACAAGTCATAAATGAGACCTCCTAAAACTGAGAAGCTTCTGAAGGGTAAAAGACACCATCATGTGGACAAAGTGGCAGCCTACAGAATGAAAAAAAAATATTTTCACTAACTACACATCTAATAGAGGGCTAATCTCCAAATATACAAAAAGTTCGAAAGACTAGATATCAAAAAAAAAAGCAGCCCAATTCTAAAAAGTGGGGTACAAGTCTAAATTAAAATTTCAAAAGAAAAAACTCAAATGAATTCAGAACCCCCAGACCTTTATATAAAAGGCATATCAGTCTTGTGTGCTTCAAATCTAGCTCTTTAGGCTTGCTTCCCTGCAATGCCCATAGCACCTCTACCACTACTCAAGGAATTTTCTAGGAAGGCTTATGAGCAAGGCAGATAAAAGACTTTTAATTTGCTTAAACAATAAGTCCGAATACACAGAGCTTGAAGCAAGTAGCTCAAGAGGAGCTATTGAAAGGATGTTGTATTCAAAGGGACCTTAGAACCTAGCTTTTCCCAATGTCTAGCTGAGGTGTCCATCTTTTCTACAACACTGATCATGAAGGTGGCAAATCACCTTGGGACTGGAATTCTTTACCAGAAACCAAGATTAGCACAAGTCTTTCATGTATACTGTAAAACAGGAATACTGGGACTTTTTGGTTCTGACTATGTCATGAGGTCTAATTGAATGGAATTTCTGAATCCAAAGGACTGCATCAAACTGCTTTGGAGGGAAGTGGGGCTCCTGTGGTAGTGTGTGCCAAGAGTCAGAAGCACGAAAGTCAATGTGAAATTCATAGTTTGGAATGCTGTTGAAAGTTACCCCAATTCAAAGTTCCCTTCATTATACAGGCTCTGTCTATCCCGTTATTTTGTGATTTCATTTAGATTCTATATGTGTGTGTATGTGTATATGTATATTTATATGTATGTATGTATATTGTGTGTGTGTGTGTGTGTGTGTGTATGGAAGCTTCTACTATATTAGACTTCCATATTATCCTTAAGTCCTTTAAATGGCCCCTAATTTTGATTGTCTTTCCATTTATTCTCTCCCTTGTCACCCTCCTTCCACCCCTCCCCACTTGATCCTCCATCCCAGTCCCACTGGTCCATCAGTAGCTATCTATTCCCTTTCTCTTTTCTAATGAGATCTATCTGTACCTCCTAGCCCCTTATTCTATACTTACCCTTTGTGGGTCTGTGTTGCTTGGTTATCATGGACTCAACAGCTAATATCCACATGTAAGTGAATACATACCACATTTGTCTTTCTGGGTCAGGGATACCTCACTCAGAATGATTTTTTTTTCTAGTTCTATCCATTTACCTGCACATTTTATGATTTTATTTTTTGTTTAACAGTGGAGTGAGTGTACCATTGTGTAAATGTACCACACTTTCCCATTTTCTGGATTCGTTCTTCTGATGAGGGGCATCGAGGTTGTTTCTACTTTTTGGTTATGATGAATAGAGCAGCAGTGAGCACGACTGAGCACATTTCTCTGTGGTAGGATGAAGTGTCTTATGCTAGCTCTGTGATGTGTTTAGCTGGGTCTTGAGGTAGTTCGATTCCCATCTTCCTAGGAACTGCTGCTGCACTGATTTCCATGTACAAGTTTATGCTCCCACCAGCAACGGATGGCTGCTCTTACTCCATACCCTCACCGGCATGAGCTGTTACTTCTTTTTTTGATCTTAGCCATTCTTATGGGCAGAAGATTAAATCTCTAAGTTGCTTTAATTTGCATCTTCCTGAAGATTAAGGATGGTGAGCATTTCTTTAAGTGTTTCTCAGCCATTTGAATTTTCTCTTTTGAAAGTTCTCTTTAGACTTCTACCCCACTTTTTAGAATTGGGATGGTTTTTTTTTTTTTTGATATCTAGTCTTTCAAACTCTTTGTATATTTGGAGATTAGCCCTCTATTAGATGTGTAGTTAGTGAAAATATTTTTTCCATTCTGTAGGCTGCCACTTTGCCCATATGATGGTGTCTTTTACCCTTCAGAAGCTTCTCAGTTTTAGGAGGTCTCATTTATGACTTGTTGATCTTAGAGCCTGTGCAATGTGCTCTGTTCAGAAAGTCTTTTCCTGTGCCAATGAGTTCAACGCTGTTCCCCACTTTCTCTTCCATCAGGTTGGGTGTGTCTGGGTTTTATGTTGAGGTCTTTGATCCATTTGGAGTTGAGTCTTGTGCAAAGTTAGGAGTACGGATCTATTTGGATTCTTCTACATGCAGACATCCAGTTTGTTGAGGGTGCTATCTTTATTCCAGTGTGCATTCCTGGCTTAAATTTGATGCCATCAATTAACATGTTTATTTTTGTGCCAGTACTATGTTTGTTGGTTTTTTTATTCATTGATTCTCTGCTTCCCATGTTTGATAAAGTCAAGTCATTAATTCTCAAACAAGCAGCAGGTTCCATCAAAGAGAGACTCACACCTAGATCTTCACAAAGCCACAGTAAAACTCAGAGAATCTACCCAACACCTACACACACACACACACACACACACACACACACACTCACACACACACACACTCACATACTTCCAAATTATTCAGGTTCCTTTATCTAAAAGGAAAACAGAAGGTAGGGAAGAAGGAAGAAAAGAAGAAGGGAAAGAGGAAAGGGGGAACAGGAAGGGAAGAGGAAGGCGTGGAGGCCTGGTGGGTGTGGTCTGAGGAAAGGTGTGGAGAGGCCAATGGTTTCCACCCAGCCTGCCATTCACTGTGCAGTGAAAATAATCTCACTCTGGATTGGTGCCTCAAGGTAAACTCCCAGAACTCCTGCTAGCCGGTGGCTGAAGGGAAACCAGAAGAGGGAAAAGGTCGCAGGAACGCCTAGCTGGGAGTATATGCAAACTAAATCAAACGTATTGTTCAAAATTTACAGTGGGTCATCTCTTCTTTTTCTTATTTCTTTTCAATATCGAATGAAGGGCTGACCAGCAAGGTCAGACTCCCCTTATTAATGAGGCATTGCTGGGGCTCTGTCCCATTAGGGCGCTCAGAACGGTGCATTTACTGCAATTTGCCGCACTTAATAGAGAAAGGTCAGAGCGGGTCACGTTCAATTTCCACTTGGCAGAGAGAGGAAAAATGGAAGCAATTCATTTGCACAAATTTGAATAATTCTTCTCCGTCTCCTTTTCTTTATCTACTTATGGATAATTCCTGCATCTTACCTCACTCACAATCATTTCAGAACTGCCAACTGCCAGATTTCTATGAAGGCTGTAATGGAGCTGACAGATTCTATGAATCCAGGTGTCAAAATAAAGCCACCGGCTCCGTCCCCCGCCCACTTCTCACAACAGGGAATAGGAGTTGCCTCTTGTGGGCTCTTAAACTTATCATAAATGTATCAAGATTGCTGTGGGCCATGAAACAGCTGTAGACAATTAATCTTTCCACAATTCTACGGCATAAGAATTGCTTTCCCCCCCGCAAAGTAACATCTGCTGTGCGGAGGTGATTATTCACGGCCGATGGGCGCCGCCATACTTTTATGCATAGAGCCATCAGTGGCAATGAAGCAAAATTTATAGTTTTCCCTGGTTCAGTAAAAATAACATTTCAGCTGCATTAAAACATCATCCATCAGCATTGTCCCAGAGCCCAGAGCCCCATCTCATCCACAGAAATTAAAAAGTATTCATTTTAATGCTAACTTCTGAAGCTTGCAATGCCAGGATTGCCTCTGGGGTGGGGCGCAGCCATGGCGGAAGGCAGGAGGGAGAGGCTGTTAGGAAGCACAAGGGAGCCAAACATTTAATGTGTTACTACCTTCCGAGGTCGAGTGGATTACTGGACTGTGGCTCTTATTTATTCATAACCCTGAATGCTTAATCAAAAATCCTCCGATTAGATTGAACAACTAAAGAAAGAAAGTTATTTCACATAAGCAATATAATTCCTTACTTTTAAGGGGAATGGCATCGGCGATGGAAGGCAATAGCGGCCCTTTACGACGCAGTAGGCATTTTGCTTCTTTAAAACAATGGTTTAAATTTTTATCTTATGGGGTGAGACTCACCTGGGCAAGAGGCAGTTAGCCTTTGCTCTTGAACCTCACTCAGCATCATGCTGGAGGGCTTGGGATTCCCTCTCTAATGTGAAAGAGATGCCTGTACTTTGGATCTCAACTTGACACCTGGAGTGGCAGTCAGTGTTCACCTATAATCCCAGTACTTGAGGGAACTGGTTTAGAAGTTCAAGGCTAACCTGAGATACATGAGGCTCTCCTTCAAAAAAGCCACAAACAACAAATAAAAACAAAATAATGAGCTGTGGAACCAGAGTCACAGATACTTCAACTGAGTAAAGCCAAAGAAGAGAGAGGAGCCCTGAGGTCCGAGGATCCACCCAACACTTTATCCAGTGTAGGTCTCCAAATTTGGCAATTTGCAAGTAAAATACAAATGTCATAACCATGCTCACACCTGCACATTTAACTTACCCACTCCCCTAATACTGACATTTTTTAAAGGTCATGCAATTAGTCCATTCAGCCAACATTTACTTTAACAATATGTTCCAAGTCCCATGCCACATGCTGCAAATGAACATAAAGACAGAGGTCCTGCTTTGGGACAATTTATAGTACAAGAGAAAATTATATAGACAAATACTTGGAACATAGTGATGGGGGATCTAGTAAAAGCAGAAACAAGGAGCTGGAGTTGAAACACACACATACAACTCAGCTGGGAAGACCCGAAGAAAGACACCAGTTAAATGAGTTTACAAAAGATAGGCACTTAAATACTTGCTGTCTTGGACATCAACAACAAGGTCATTGCCCTCAAAACATTACAAACTGAGGTCATGAGCAAACTGACTTAGAAAGTCCCCAAGATATGCTAAGAAGTAATGAAGTAGAAGGTAAAATTTTGTCGAAGAACTATACCTAATGTTCCAATGAGCTGCCTGGGACCAAGGTTTTATAAGGCGTGAGGGTCTGTGTAAAGGATCTCTCTGAATCAGTATTTGTCCTTGGCATGTTCTCATCCAAAAGTGAAAGCTAATCATTCTTAACTCATTGGAGATTCTCCTAATTTCACAGTCAATGAAACACAAGTTTCACTGCAAGGCAGAAGTTGAATTTCACAAAGGTTAAAGGGCAGGTTCAAGTTGCTGTGTCAGTGCATCTCGAACCACAGGATGCAGTGTGCTGATCTGCCACAGTGGAACAACCCAAGCCTGTGGGGGTGAGTCCTGACCTGACAGGCCCCTCCAGAACTGCACAGATCCTCAGTGGGAGCCCACGTCACTCAAAGCTCTCCAACATCTTACGTGGAACCCACGTCAATCAAAGCTCTCCAACATCTTACGTGGAGCCCACGTCAATCAAAGCTCTCCAACATCTTACGTGGTCCCTTTCTCTGTGGTTTTCCGATTTTAAAGAACCATACACTGAGAGACTTGGGGACCTTTAATGAAAGTATGCCTGGAGTGCTCTTCGATATATTCTCAATCAAGTTTAAGGGTAGTAGTGTGAAGGACATATGCCCCCCATAGTCTGAAGCACTTGAGCACTTGGTCCCAGTTGATGAGTCCCCACTGCTTAAGGAGACTAGGCTGTGTGCTCCTGATATCACCATGTCTGCCACCATGTTGTCTCTACCATTATAAACCTTACAGAACCATAAGCCAAAATAAATTCCTTCTTAAGTCACCCTTGGTCATGGTGTTTTATCACAGCAACAGAAAAAAATAACTAATGCAGTGTGTGTGAGTGAGTGTGTGTGTGTGTGTGTGTGTATGTGTGTGTGTGAAGACAAAGCTTTACTGTAAATTTTTCAAATATTTCATGTATCATGAAATATATTAAAATTTTATATTATTCATGTGTTATACATAATAAATATACATAAAACTCTATAAAGACAGATATCTGAGCATTTATATTCTGCTCAGATAGAGACATCTGAATACCTACACTGAAGCTCAGTCACAACTCCCCGTGGTGCATGTCTCTTCAGCTCTTGTTGAGGTGTGCAAACAGAAACCCTGTGAAAGAAAAGGTTTCCAGGCCATACAAGACTTCGGCCGAAGGTTGGCCATACTCGGGGAACCCAAGAGAGTCTCCTCCTATCACTGTAGGCCATTGTTGCTGCACTTTGTTTCCTCCCAGAACTCGAAGGTAAGAGCCTACTGCTGAAGACACCACACTCTTCAAATACAAGGCTTGGAGCAATTGAACAGGAACTTGCCTGGGAACTTCTCTGAAGACAGCTCTCAGAGTATCTGAAGGCATAACAGTCGAGAAGAGTTTTATCCAGTTTTATCCAGCTGTGGTGCCTATGGAGCACAACAGTGTCTACCACGATAATATGTCCCCAGTGGGACAATAGTGGCAATTAGATATTAGGCACAGCCATCTAATTAGGTGTAGGGCCATTCAATATGAGAGAATTCATGTCTGGTACTATAAACCTAGACAATTGCCCATAATTAGTGAAGTCATAGACCCTTGAGGAGAACTTCTCCTGACATTTTGCCAACCAGTGTCATTTCTAACCACATCCTGAATACTTTCTTTTGTTTTGGTTTTTGGTTTTTAGATTTTGATTTTTTATTTTTGGTTTTGGATTTTTTGGGTTTTTTGGGGGGGGTTAGTTTTTGGTTTGGGGGGTTGTTTGTTTGTTTGTTTGTTTGTTGAGACAAGGTTTCTCTATGTAGCCCTGGCTGTCTTAGAACTCAGTCTGTGGATCAAGCTGACCTTGAACTCAGAGGTCCACTAGCCAATGCCTCCTGAGTGCTGGGATGAAAGGCATGAGCAGACACTACCGATCAGCTAAACACCTATTCTTCTAAACACAGAGAAGCGCAGCCCTCACACTTCATCAAAGCATCTCCTTTTCACAGCACACAGAGACCATTTCTGAAACCTACAAGTGGTCACAATGCAGAAAGCAGCTGCATATGGTGCCCAATCCCAACTGACAAACTGATGACACAACCTCTACACCCAAGGCTCAGGGAGCATGACAGAAGCCATGGTGGGAAAAACTAAGGTAGTGGCTAGGATGTCTGCTGCAAGATAGTGTCAACTGTCTATGACAGGGAAGCCACACCCATGAAAGCTAAAAATATAATCACCATAACAATACCTGCACAATGACAACACGGCCATGTTAACACGAACTAAGTGGAGGAACTCACACAGGACCCCTGCCCTATAGGAGGAACTACAGCACCAATGATTGTTGAGAAAGTCAGGACAGTCTTCTCTAGAGACAAATTCCCTGATAGCTTATCCAATCACAGAAGGTCATCCCTAAGGTTCAGCGCACACGCGCGAGAGAGCGTGTGTGTGTGTGTGTGTGTGTGTGTGTGTGTGTGTGTGTACATGTGTATGTATGTGTGTGTGAATGCGTGTATGTGTGTATGTACATATGTATATATGTATGTGTGTATGTGTGTGTATGTATGTGTGTATGCATGTATATATACATGTGTGTGTATGTATGTGTGTATGTATGTGTGTGTGGGTGAGCTAGAGGGAAAACTGGGATACTCATGAATGAAATTCTCCCAAAAATCTTTTTAATTCTTTTAAAAAGCTGACCATTTAATAATAATTCCAGTGAAAACAAAAATGTTCTAAATAAGGAGTATATAATAATGAATGGACTTAAAACATCATGTAATAGGTGAAAATATAAAAGACATGTGTCACAGAACCCAAAAGGTTCAGTGCAAAGCTGAAAAAAATACAGGAGAATTGTTCCACCTTGGTTGTTGCTTCGAGGTAGAGCCTTGGTTGCATTTGAAATCCTCTACCTCACCCTTCCGAATTCTGAAATTACAGACATGCCAGCACACTGAAGTAGGAATATTGATTTGAAAGGAGGTAAAATCCAAAATAGATTGGGGAGTAGGAAGGACTCACTATGGGTATTGTCATAGCAACAGAGCATCAAGTTCAGTTTGTTGCCTGGTGATGCTGCTGAGACTGGGGCTGGGGTTGAGGTCAGCATTAGTCATCCTGGCCTTGTGCTGGTCAACCCTGCCTTGTACTAGTTAGCCTGGCCTTGTACTAGTCAGCCCAAGCTTATACTAGTCAGCCAGTCTTTTACTAGTCATCCCAGCTTTGTAATAGTCATCCCAGACTTGTACTAGTCAGCTCTGCATTGTGCTAGTCAGTGCCACTTTGAGGATTCTCTATGAGCAACAGGCTTTTCTGGGAAGAAGACATGGAGGCGATTTGACATGAATGAAACCCCAAGAAAGAAAATGGCCAGCTGTTCTGCACAAATTTATGTTCAAGACCCAAGATTGTCACTCTTCTCAATATTAAAAGGAACACAGCATTTGTCCAATTGCTATCAAAATTCTAAGACACCAAAGAAAAGGACAATTCCTAAACAGTGAGTGAGAGCAAGCATTGATATTTTAAATACAAGGAAAAACACATCCAAGAAGTATTTTTTGGGGGGGTGCAGCGAACTTTACTGATGGTATTCAAGAGAGTAGGGAGGGCTCCCTATGTACCTCCTGTTATTATGGGGGTCTGGGATGGAAATTGTGAGGAAGATGCTCAGTGTTGGGGTAGGGACTCCTCAGCAACTGAGGGCCTCTCTCTTGCTCTTGGTGTCCTTGCTGGGGTGGGTGGTCCAGGGCTTCTTACTCCTCAGATGCCATGTAGGCCATGAGGTCCACCACCCTGTTGCTATAGCTGTATTCATTGTCATACCAGGAAATGAGCTTTACAAAGTTGTCATTGAGAGCAATGCCAGCCCCAGCATCAAAGGTGGAAGAATAGGAGTTGCTGTTGAAGTCACAGGAGACCACCTGGTCCTCGGTGTAGCCCACGATACCATGTAGTGGGTCGGCCCTCAGCCGCCTGCTTCACCACCTTCTCAATGTCATCATACTTGGCAGGTGTCTCCAGGCGGCATGTCAGATCCACAACTGATACATTGGGGATAGGAACACAGAAAGCCATGCCAGTAAGCTTCCCATTCAGCTCTGGGATGACCTTGCCGACACCTTGGCAGCACCAGTGGATGCAGGGATGATGTTCTGGGCAGCCCCACGGCCATCACGCCACAGCTTTCCAGAGGGGCCATCCACAGTCTTCTGAGTGGCATTGATGGCATGGACCGTGGTCATGAGCCCTTCCACGATGCCAAAGTTGTCATGGATAACCTTGGCCAGGGGGGCTAAGCAGTTGGTGGTGCAGGATGCATTGCTGACAATCTTGAGTGAGTTGTCATATTTCTTGTGGTTCACATCCATCACAAACATGGGGGCATTGGCAGAAGGAGCAGCGATGATGACCCTTTCAGCCCTACCCTTCCAGTGGACCTTGGCCTTCTCCATGGTGGCGGATATACCAGTAGACGACATACTCAGCACCAGTATCACCCCATTTGATGTTAGCAGGACCTTGCTCCTGGAAGATGGTGATGGGCTTCCCATTGATGACAAGCTTCCCCTTCTCAGCCTTGACTGTGCTATTGAATTTGCCATGGATTGAGTCATAATGGAACATGTAGATCATGTAGTTGAGGTCTATGAAGGGGCCATTGATGGCAACAATCTCCACTTTGCCAAGTGCAGAGCAGAAGGTGGCCTTGGTAACCAGACGCCCAATACAGTCAAATCCGTTCACACCGACCTTCACCGTTTTGTCTACAGTATGAGGCTGGCTGTGCATGAAAAGATGCAGCTGTCTCAGGAACAGGGAGGAGCAGAGAGCCAAGAAGTATTTTATATTGAATCCTAGAATTGTGGATATTCCTGAACATTGGAAAAATGAAAATAAGGTTCTCCTTGAGTGAGCTGGGTCAGCTCACTATTAAGGAGTATACACCATCAACCAGTGGGAGGGGCTAGATTTTGGGTTGTTTGGGTTTTTTTTTTTTTTTCATCTCATTTCTCCAGAGCATTTCCTAAAAATGTCCCAAATCTATGCAGTCAAGACAGAGCAATGCGGGCTGAAGGAACTGCAATGTGCAGGGTCCACAGTTGGCTGAACAGAATTAATTGGTAACAGAAGGGGCCTCCAGGAAGCTGGTGCATTTAAATGCCAGGACAAGAATCTGTTTCTCAACATTACTTTGTAAAAGAAGTCTTATTTTCCTGCTGTTGTTTGTCTGCATGGAGAAGATCCATTAATACCCAGAGCTGTCAGGCTCATGATCTTTATGTGAATTGAGAGCTGGCTTACAGGATGATGGCAACTGTAGTGCGAAAATAAATGTAAAGTCCAGCTGCCATATACAATAAACTGTTCTGCACAAGGCAACCTCAAGCTTAACTGTGACCTGATAGAAGAGCTGTAAATACCAAGGGTAACCCAACTACACATAGCACTCAATAAACAATATTCTAGGCAGAATTCCACCAACTTAGTGATGCATTATCTATTTTTAAAATTTGAAAGAAAAGGCAAGTAACTGGTAAGCAGGCAAAACTAGGTACCAAGAAAATCAAATTTCAAAAGTTTTATTTTGAAATATATATGTGTATATATGGTATCTGGATTGAGCCTGGGGATTGAACCTAGGAACTCACGAGTACCAAAGAAGTACTCTATAGCAGCACCCCTCAGAACTACTTTTTAAAAATGAATTTAAAAAAAATGCCAGTGATGTCAGTCTGTTTGTAGAGTACTTACCTAGTGTGCATAAAGTCCTGGCTTCAACGCTTGTGCTACACAAAGGAGCCACCGTAGTGCCACACCATTTTAATGCCAGCACTTGATAGGCAGAGGCTTTGAAATACAAGGACGCAGCTAAAAAGGAAGGGTACTAAAGAGGAAGCTTCCCTGTTGCCAATCACCCTCCAGTGTCCCCCAGGAACCAAAACGCAAGAAGCCGCCTCACATAGCTCTTCGGATTCATTGTACTGGAATAAAGAGGGCTCAAGAAGCAACAGGCACAGTGACCCTCCAGATGCCTACTTCTGTGACAAAGAGCCTCCCCGTCCATCAGAACTGTATGTGACCAATTAGAATTAATTCAGTTAAGAGCAATGAGTAACAGAACTGTCTGATGATCCAGCAGCCAAGGGATCCAATGCCTGGAACTGGAAGAAGAGTGTTCTTCAGTCTCACTAGAGAGACCTCTGCCAAGTTCCTCTTATCACCCAGAGCAAACCTCCAGGAACTGCCATCCAGTCTCTAGCTCAAAACTTAATGGGCCAGCAGTCTGGAAACTGCACTCTGATCTGGAGGCTTGGAGGTCTCCAGGTCACTGTGACTTGTACTAATAGAAGAAACTTCAAAGTTGAGTGTTTGTGTAAGTGAGACTGAAGTGGAAACTTCTGGTTTCTTTTGAAAGTCAGTCATGTCAAATGATGTTTTGCTGGGACACACAGGTGAAAGGATGTTTTACTAAAGCAGGCATGTGAAAGGACTCATGACGAAGGAGTATAAATAAGACCCTACAGAAATAGGAGCTCGAGCATTGGTTTGCTTTGCTCAGCCTTGCTACTCTTCACTAACAACATGCACGTTTTGGTTCACCTTATCTTGTGCTACTGAGCTCTGCCTGTGGTGATGCCATTGAGAGAAACTGGCCAAAGAACTTTTCATGAGGTTTCTGCAGCTTCATACCACTTCTGCGCCCTCAGGCCTGTTCATGAGCCTTACAGCGGACTCTTTAGGATTGAACTGCCTTTGCTGGCTCATGGGTGGTGACTGGCAAGTGGACTTGGACTGCAGCTGCTGGTTCGTTTGTGGTGTCTGCTGACGGGACTGGACTGCAGCTGCTGATTCCTATTTGGTGTTTGCTACTGAACTGCTGGCATGTTGACAACAAAGATTGGATTTGGCTCCAGAGAACTATTTCTAGACAGGTATAATTCCCCCATGTCCTAATGTCTTTCTCTTCTACTACCTCTGGAGGGTAGTAGTCTAGAGGATATGTTGAACCCTTATTAAAAGTAGATTGAGAAAATCTTATGCCGACATGAGACCATTCTGCAGTATACTGTGGACAGCTGTGCTATGCTGCTTAAATGTGGAGGTCAGAGGAGAGCCTAGAAAAGTGGTTCTCCCTTTACATCATCTGAGGATTCAACTGACATCGTTAGTCTTAGCAGTAAGTGCTTTATTCACTGAGCCATATTGCCAGGCCTATATTTGATCTCTTAAGAGCTGTCCTTATTTTGTTAGCTCATTTATTGATTTCTTGTTTTCTTTTCTCTTAATCTCTGCATACTACAGATAATATTCTTTCAGATGCATAGCTAGCAAAGATTTTCTTCTATTCTAGAGTTTGTCTCTTCATTTGGTTAACCATTTCCTTTGCTGTGCAGGAATTCTTTAATTTCATTCTGCGCCATTTGTTAAGTGTTGGCATTTTTTCCTGAGCACCTGGGACTATGCTTGTGTCCAAAGTGTCTTCTCTGCTTACTCCTCTAACTGGTTCAGAATTTCAAGTCCTACACTAATGTCTTTGATCCCTTTGGAGTTGGGGTTTTACAGGGTCATAATTTTCTCAATGCCACTTGTTGAAGAGGCCAACTCTTCTCCAGTGTATAATTTTGACATCTTCATCAAAGATCACAGGTTCCAACTGTGTGAGTTTGTATCTGGACCTTCTGTTCTGATTGGTTGATTTGTACCAGTGCTGTGCTGCTGCTGCTGCTGCTGCTGCTGCTGCTGCTGATGATGATGATGATGATGATGATGATGATGATGCTGATGCTGATGCTGATGCTGCTGTTGCTAGTATTGGTGTTGGTATTTGTGTTGCTGTTGCTGTTGCTGCTGCTGTTGCTAGTGTTGGTGTTGGTATTGGTGTTGCTGTTGCTGATACTGATGCTGTTGTTGCTGCTGCTGCTGCTGTTGCTGCTGTTGTTACTGTTGCTATTGTTGCTGTTGTTATTGCTGCTGTTGTTACTGTTGCTGTTTTTGTTGTTGCTATTTTTGTTGTTGCTGCTGCTGTTGTTGTTGTTCTTGTTCTTGTTCTTGTTCTTGTTCTTGTTCTTGTTCTTGTTCTTGTTCTTGTTCT
>JADRCD010158909.1:0-18241 GCA_019843815.1 Montemys delectorum
GTTCTCTAATAAATAACAATGACTTGATTCATGTCTCTGGTAGTTAGATAGAAAGAAAAAGGATTAAGATCTATGCAATTTCTGGGCGCCTAAGAAAATGTTCAAAGGTGTACAAATGTCTAAGGACATAAAAGCTTAAGTAAATTCTGAGGGTCTAAGAAAATAACTTATGGTGTGTAACGCAAGGTGTAAAGGTATAAGAAAGTGATTTAAGTTTTGTGAAAAAGTAGGAAATGTTTCAAGTTTCTCTACTCCTTTTATGATATTGTTATACTAAATTTTGGAAAGAAAATCAAAAATTCAAAAATCAAAAATCCCATTGGTCAATGGAGGTCTGATCCACTGGTAAGCGTGGAGGCCTCACTACTCAATCACTGAGAGGGCGGGGCTGGCTGACTCCATGACAGACTTCAAACTGGCTGGAAGTCTGGGGTTCTGTAAGAGAGCAGGCTGAGCAAGTCAGGGGAAGGAAACCAGTAAGGAACATCTCTCCATGGCCTCTGCATCAGCTCCTGCTTCCTGACCTGCTTGAGTTCCAGTACTCACTTTCTCTGGTGATGAACAGCCATGTGGAAGTAAGCTGAACAAACCCTTTCCTCCCCAACTTGCTTCTTGGTCATGATGTCTGTGCAGGAATAGAAACCCTGACTAAGACACCCCTGTACAGCCAGCCCCCTTCCTGCATCACTTTGCTAATGTCCTGGCTTCTCCTTATTATTTTTTTTAATTTCTTTTTATTTTTCTTTACTTATTCGTATTACATCCTGCTCTCTGCCCCCCTTCCTGGTCACCCCCTTCCACAATCCTTCCTTTATCCTTCTCCCCTTTTCCTCTGAGAAGGTGGGTAGCTCCTTGCATATCCATTCCCCTCCCCACTCTCTTTCACTTCAAGTCTCTGGGAGGCTAGGTGCTACCTCTCCCACCAGAGGATCTCCACTGAGGGTGGACTAGGCGTCCTAGCTAGAAGAACGTATCCTACATACAGGCAACAGCTTTTGAGAGAGCTGTAGTTCTAGTTGTCTGGGACCCATATGAAGACCAAGCTGCACATCTACTACATATGAGCAGAAAGGCCTAAGTCTAAGACTAGCTCATTTATGTTCTTTGGTTGGTGGTTCCGTCTCTGAGAGCCCCCAAGGGTCAGGATATTTGACTTTGTTGGTCTTCCTGTGGAGTTTCTATCCCCTTTGGGGCCTTCAGTCATTTCTCTTATTCTTCTATAAGGGGTCACTAAGCTCCATCTACTGGTTTGGCTGTTGGTGGCTATATCTGTCTGAGTTAGTTGCTGAGTGGAGCCTCTCAGAGGACATTTCTCTTATGAAACTGATGCAAAAATACTCAATAAAGTACTCGCAAACCAAATCCAGGACCAAATCAAAGACATCATCCATCAAGATCAACTAGGCTTCATTCCATGGATGCAGGGATAGTTCAATATACAAAAATCTGTCATCCACTATATAAACCAACTGAAAGAAAAAAGGACACTTGTTTATCTCACCTTTTTTTTTTGTAAACTAAAAAATTCATGTAAGCATCAGGGAGTCTAGGGAGTCATAAGACTTGGATCCCATTACAGGTCAAATGGGCTGTAGATAGTACAGCCTAAGTTTTCCCACCTGTTTATTCCTGAGGGTGTGATCTCTCTCTCTCTCTCTCTCTCTCTCTCTCTCTCTCTCTCTCTCTCTCTCTCTCTCTCTCTCTCACCAATCCCCCATCTTGTGACTCTTCTCTTTCCCCAACTCCCTTAGGGTTTTATTGTTAGGACACCATGATCATGGAAACTCTTATAATGGAAAACATTTAATTGGGAGTAGCTTACAGTTTTAAAGGTTAGTTCTATTACTGACATAGCAGGAAACATGGCAGACATGGTGCTAGAAGAGCTGATCCAAAGTCAGCAAAAGGAGACTGTGTGCCACACTGGGCATAGCTTGAGCATAAAAGACTTGAAATCTCCTCTTCTCCCATAGTAACACACTTCCTCCAGCAAGGGCACACCTACTCCAACAAGGCCACCCCTACTCCAACAAGGCCACCCCTACTCCAACAAGGCCATACCTCTCTCCTAATAGTGCCACTTCTGTAGAAAACAAACATTCAAACACAGGAGTCTACAGAGGCCATACCAGTTCAAATCACCACAACTATTAAGATAATAGGTCTGAAAGGTCCAAAGGTAAGATTTTTCTTTAAGCTTCTAAATTTAACTTCTGTCCTTAGTCTATATCTGTCTCAGCAGACTTTCATTTGGCTGAGAGACATCATTCGGGAATTAGCTGAGGATTACAAATTGCCACAAATGGCTGCAAGCCCTGAACTTGCTGAGAGCTGATGTGAATCTGTCCAGTCACTATGATTGCTTCCTCTCTCTTTAGCTGAGTCAGAGAGCCAGCTGTTTCTAATGAATGCCCCATTTCCTCAGTCCCCTCCCAGCCTTTGCCTAGCATTCTGGCCTTACTGTATCCTGACAATGGTGTCTTGATTTCAACAGGAAATAGTTATATAAGAGGGTATATTGCCCCATATCCTCAAGCAAAGGCTAGAATGTTAGTTTGAAAGGAAACTCCATGGCATAGGGAAAAGAATGGCTACCAATAGCGTTTATTGGCATATCAGGAAAGGTACCTGTTTAAAACAAAATAGGTACAGTTATCAACACATAGATTCATTAGCTTAAATAATTCTATAATATGATATAATACTCAACTTGCTTTGTTCAGAATAAGGTTATTGTATGGCTTTAAGAGAAAATTGTTGTTTCTATACAAGCACGTTGAGAATCATTAGAGGTAATCTGGTTGTAATCAAAGAAACACTGCAAAAAGGGGTACCTGAGAGGAAATAAATGGCTGGTGCTCCTTATCATCTTGGGGCTCCTCCTAGATAGTAACTCTGAGGTCAAGTATCCAAGGGCCTTTGACTCTTCTATTTCTGCTAATTGCTGTTGGCCCGTTGCATCTTTAAAGCCTTTATTAGATACACAAATTCCTGTCTGAATGCCATTAAGTTGATGGTTATTTGATCCCAATATAACCAGACACCCACTGACTTGACTCAGGATACAAGTCAAGGGGGAAAGTAAGAGCAAAACAGGAACAATATACCTTGCAGGTTAAGGTTTCTATTTACAGTTAAAGACAGTTAAGAATAAGTTTCTTAACTGTTCCGTGAAGGTTAAGGTTTCTGTTTGTAGTTAAAGAATAAGTTCGTGTTTGTCCTGTGTTAAGTCCTCACAAATTAGAGTTTCAATTTGTAATTAAGAATAAGTTCCAGTTTCTTGTACCTGTTGTAAACTGCAAAACATGTTTTTTAACCTACACTAAATTTGTAACTCCATTCACATGATGCAAGTCATTATTTTTCTTAACAATGTATAAAAGCTAACTCTCCTGTCCATGTAAACTTTTTATCTTTCCTATAAAAGGACCCCAAGAGGCCAGCAGGGGCTGCTCTCTAAAATCCTCATTTAGGGAGAGGCGCTGTACTGGAAAAAATACAATTTGCTTTAATCAGATAATTGTGGACTTGCTTTTCCTCCTCTCAAATCTCAGAAACAACATGAAAAAGAGAAAATTTTGTGGAGGAAAGGATTTATTTGGCTTACATACACTGAGGCAGGAACTCAAGCCAGACAGAAACCTGGAGGCAGGAACTGATACTGAGACCAAAAGTGCAGCTTAGTGGCTTGTCCTCAGCCTGCTTTCTTATAAACCTAGGTCCACTAGCCAGAGGCAGTACCACCAACAACAGAATCTCATACCTATCATCAATCATAAAAAAACAATGCCCTACAGATTTGCCTGCCTACTGCCCTTTCTCAATTGAGGTGCTCTTCAATGACTTCTATATATTTCAAATGGACATAATACTAGCAAGCAAAATTACCTTGAATTTAGTCATGAAATCATAGGCAATTACTTATGTGCAAACATCATATTTTAAGCAGATATTATGTATGTACATTTTGTGTATGAAATATATTTCAATGATGCTATTATAAAAATAAATTGTGAAACTAGTAAGGAACTGTAGGGGATTTCAAGGAAAGGGGGAATGTAATGCAAGTAGTCTGAAGGCAGAAAAGAGAACAAGGGAAGAGAATGGATTAAATGAGCTAGAAGAGAGGAAGATATATATCTATATCTACCTATATAGAAAGATATACATACATATACATATATCTACATACACATAAATCATACAAATATACAGGGTGGTTAAGTGAAGTTAGTTACTGTCCAACAGAAGGGCAATGCCTCTCTCAGACACCACAGGATATCAAATAAGTACAATGTTCTTATTGAGCTGTTTGTTAGTATGGTCCTATAGAACATGGAAAACTTACAGGTCTTTTTATTGCTCTTGTATGCTCACCTGAACTTGAAGATGAGACCCAGTTAATGAAAACATCATACACTTTCTTCATAGGCTATGAAAAAATCAGGATGATACTATGCTGGAAGCTTTTCCCCTACTGGCTAGCTTTCTTAATACTGGAAGGTTCTAGGCTCACTACCAGGAAGGAGAAGTAATTGCATCATTTTTCCTTTCCCTTTCTTCCCTCCCAACCCTCCTATTACTGATGTACCATGCCCTCTTTCAATTCATAGCCTTTTTTCTTAACTATTTTGATATATATGAGGGTGTAACTGTGCATGTGTGTGTCCTTGAACATATCGAATGATATAAGCAAGACCAGATATTTCTTATATTTTGTCTTATCTGATCTTCCTATTTCCAAATATAAAGATGTGAGTGTATAAGAAACTTTAGATAACAGGACAGTTAAAAAACAAACAAACAAGCAAACAACAGACCATATTTCAGGGAAGCAAGCCTGAGATGACCACTAGTCTAGCACCAAGAAGCCCCAGATGGACAGACTACAACCAAGACAACCCTCATTAGGTGCCATGCATGGTAGTAGTAGGGGGGACAATGACCCCCACCAAGTGCCACACTGGTGGGAAGCAAGCCTGAGTTGACCACCAATCTGGCATCACATAGATGGGGCAAGGAGACCATGCTTAAAATGCTCCCTGCCTGGTATCACAGGGCATAACACCCCTGAGATTATTCCTTAAATTTCCCCAGACTCCCAGAGACCCACAGCTTTTGTTAAAGGAGCAAGATCCTGGAGAGATAGAAGAGGGAAAAAAGCAGAAGGGTGAGTGCACAATGAGGAGAGTCAGAACTAGAGATTTGAGGGTAGTAAGCCATAGCCCGATATGTGTAGGCAGTGATGCCACCTTAGTTCATGATGAGGTCCTGGCCTGTGCTGCTACTGAGTCTATTACCACCAAAGGCTAAGCAGATGTCCCTGGTCTGGATTGCTGCCCTGGGCCACTTTGATGTCTGAGAACTATGTGGAAGTGGTCTCACTCCTTGCCTAGCCATTGTTGGAGAGCTGGCCTTGAGAGTGTGAGAGCAGGAGAGCTGGCCCCAGAGAGGGTGAAAGCTGGCCCTGTGCCTCACCTCCTGCAGCCCTCAGAAGAGCAGGACCTTGGCTGGACAGCACAGTAGAGCTGACCCTAGTATTGGATGTGGGTGAGCCTTCTCTGAGGGTGTAAACACAGGAGAGCTGACTGCACAACTTGTCTACCGTGCGTGGGCATGGAGAAGAGAGAGATGCCCTCCTCCTCCTCTCCTCCCCTCCTCTACAACCTTCATCCCTCACTATGTATGACAAACAGGAGACCTGGTCCAGCCCCTTGCCTGCTGCAGCATTTTGCAGAGTGGGCCTTGCATCTTGCCTGGGCAGCAGAGTAGAACTGACCCTAATAGGGTGGGTGCAAGTGAGCCACCTGAAGAACAGGAGACTGGAAGAACTGGCTTTATCCCTTACTGGTTGCAGTGTTGGATGACCTAGCCTGAGCAGTGTGATGAGCTGCCCTGGTGGTGTGGGTGCAGGAGAGCTGATGTACTTACTAACTCAGATTCTTCCAAGGGTCAGATACAGGGCTTTGAGATGGTACGCTGCAGTATCTACCCTATCAGCGAACATGCTGGGTGCATGAAGGGGCAGATCCTACAGATCTAAAGCTGGAGGATCTCCATGACACAGGGCAACAACAGGATATCCTAGAGTCGTGTCAGTGAGGTTCCAGTTAGAGTATCAGATACTATAGGCTTTGAACCAGACCAATGACTCATTGTAATGAACACTGACCCTTGTAAGCAAAGAAGTGTGGACCAAAGAGTATGCTATAGGACACAAGTGAGACTCTACAGCTCTTACAACATTTTTTCTTTCTTTCTTTTGGTGGTGGGGAGACTATAATGGCAGAGAGTTGGTATGATGGGATGGGGAAATGAGTAGGACTGGGGTGCATGATGTGAAATTCATGAAGAACCAATAAAATAAGGGATCATTTTGTGTGGAGCCTGTGTGGTCTGTTTTATTTTTAAAGCAGATGCAGTTGTGAGGAAAAGCTTGTTAGCTGACTAGAGGAGGAATGTGAGGTGAGGACAGATTTAATCAAAATATATCATATGCATATTATGAAATCTCTAACAGTATAAATATTAACATTTCTTTAAATTTTATTTATTGTTTTACAAATGCAAACATGGTACCTAAAGAGACCAAAGATTTGTCCTAGATCATACAGTTAGTAAAATATGAGGTACATTTGACGTTTATCATCCTTTGCTTTTTGTTCTAAGGCCGGCTTGCTAATACAGTTGCATTTTTGCACCACAAAAAGGTAGTGCTTCAAGCTGTACAAATAAAAAGTGTTAGCTTTGTATTTCCTGCCAAAATAGTTGGAGAATATTTTTAAAAATTCCAACTAAATGGTAAGCATTTGGTGGAGGAAAACTATTTTACAATCAAAATGACAATATTGATGACTGTGGTAGAGAACTATTCGTAGACTTTCAGTTGTGGTTGATCAATTAACATAATTTGTGTACTTAAAGGTCTATTAGTGAAAAAATTTATCTAGATAAAATAAATGAACGCTAAGTCACTTTCCATATGTTTTTTCCAAAATACTTAATTTTATCTTAAAAATAAAGCATGTAGAATAATATAAGAGTTTTCATATGTCCATATACTATGAGGATTACTCACATGAAGATTTTCAAAGTTTGAGTATTATCTTAGATGAAATGTTTTAGGAACATCGGTTACTAATTGAGTATTGTGTCTCATGCTTGTAATCACACCCTTCACAAGCTTGAGCCAGGAGGATCACAGAAAGTTTATGGATGGTATGGACTACATAATGAATTCTACATTAGCCTGCATTGCAGGATAAAAATCTATCTCAAAGAAAAACAAACAAAAACAAACACACAATCACAGAACAAAAAAGAAAGAACCAAGCAAACAAAGGATTGATCATCTCTGAAATACCCTTTGGTAACAAAGATCTCAATGGATTCAAGACATGAAAGCCCAAGGGCTATCTCTTAAAATAGAATGTTTTATCTTCATAAAATAGAAGCTGTAGCAAAGTATTCTATATTATAATTTAGAAGTGATAAAAATGGAAAGAGAAAGAAGTTCATGTATTTGGGCCTTGAAGAGATGGTTTATTTTCTAACAATGCTTGCTGCTAGACCCTGGCGAAGGATGTGGAATATTGGCTGGATAGAGGGGTTGGATGTAGCGATAAATAGTGTAGGTGGATTGTAGCAAGTAAGGCAGGTCTTAATAGAACCCTAGAGGTTGGTTGTCATGCAAACATGGGTGGACAGAGTAGGCCTAGGTATTGGAAGTGGGATATGGACTCAGTGTGATGGTGGGAACGATAAGGAGGTTATGTGGATAGGGAGAATCAGGAAAACTCAGTGGCTAGACACTGGAAAAGAATTTAAGTTTTCTGACTAGTGGAAAGTTTGGATGCAGGATGATCTATGGGTACATAATTATAATATATAGTAAAAATTTCCCATTTTATTGAATAAATAACAAACATTATTCTCCGTTATGAATGAACTACTGTTGGAACATATTCTTTCTAGTGAATATGAATATGGAAAGAGAACAGTTAACCAAGAGGATGGACTTTATTATATGAAATCTATTTGCACAAAACTCTGGGGTACCCAATTTCCTAAAAATAAAAAGGGTAGGTTAGTATGTAAAGACAAAGATTAATATAACTATATTAATAGTAAGTGCTTTCATTTTATCCAATAGAAAGGTCGTCAGAAAAAAAATACCAGGATTAATTGAGATCATACATGTATTGAACCTAACAGACACCTTAAAAAAAAATTCCACTGATAAAACAAAAAAGCCCACATGTCCTCAGCAGCACATAGAAGCTTTTCTAATAAACATGACATCCAGGAACACAAAAACACAAATCCTTACATATTAAGTAAGATTGAAATAGTTCCTTGTGCCAGGAGCCTAGGTCTAGCCTGTGAATGCTCTTTGGTTGGTAGCTCAGTCACTGAGAGCTCCCAGGGGTTCAGGTTAGTTGGCTCTATTGCTCTTCCTGTGGAGTTTCTATTCTCTTCAGGGCTTTCAATCCATCCAATGTTTGGCTTTGGGTATCTGCATCTGTTTTAGTCAGCTGCTGGGTAGAGCCTAACAGAGGAAAGTTTTGCTAGGCTCCTGACTGCAAGCATAAAAGAGTATCTTTATATAGCAACTCAGTCTCCATGTGGGTTCCCCAAAATCCAGAGCAGGGGCAGTCCCTAAGGCTGTTGACTGAATGTGGAACCCACTCCTAACTGGGCTGCTTTTTCTAACAGAGGATGCCCCTAACCTTGCAGAGACTTGACATGCTAGGGTGGGGGGATACTCATAGGGTATGCACCCTTTCAGTGGAGAAGGGGAGGAGGAATGGAGGAGGGAGGAGGGACTCTGTGGAATTGTGAGACCGGCAATGTTTGGGATGTAGAAAAATAAATTAATTAAAAATTAGTTCCTTGTATTTTATCTGACAGTAATGCAATACAACTTAAAATGAACAGCAAACAATATTTATCACCTCAACCAACTAGGAAAATACAAATCAAAACAACTTTGAGATTTCATTTTTACCCCAATAGGCAACAAAACTAGGGATAACAAATTCTAGAGGGATTTCATGGAAAAGTGAACACTCATTCACTGCTGATAGGATTGTATCTGGTCTAATCACTATGGAAATTAGTGTGGAGAATTCTCAAAAAGCTAAAACTAATTCTACCATGTGATTCAGCTATATCATTCCTTGGAACATACCAAAGGACTTGACATCTTATTCTGCATCTACATTCTCAGTCATGTCCATTGCCTCTCTATTCCCAATAGCTAGGAAGTGCAAACACTGTAAATATCATGAAAATATGGCATGTAAATACTATGGAATAACATTTCATCTATAAAGAAAAATGATATTTATATTGTAATTATTTTGTGAAAGTACATTGACTATAAGCTCAATGAGAGGAGGAGTACTTGACTTTTCTTTCTAGGACTATCTCTAATGACTGTCATCTGACAGAGGAGGATCAATAATATGTTCATTTTGCAAAATTTAACCTTCTTCCTGGTCATGTGATAAGCTACCCCATCCTGTTATTAACACAACACAATGAAACCACAAAGAAATATATATTATTCCCACACATATATATATGCAAATACTTATTATATAATAAATTCATGTGTTCAATGTGTATTATATATAAACACAAAAATTGTGCAAGCATACATACATGCATGTGCATGCATGACTGTATATATATATATATATATATATATATGTGTGTGTGTGTGTGTGTGTGTGTGTGTGTGTGTCATATATTCATAAGTTCTATGGTAAAAAATTAGAAAAGGAGAATATGGAGCATTAAAATGATTAGTAGTTCAGAATTTTCAATCAGCTACACATATAACTAGGTCTGCATCTATATGAATGCTTCTTTCTAAATGTGAAGCAATTGAGAAAGGTGACTCTAACAACCTCTGTGTGAGCAGCTTTCCAAGCAGGTAGACGATGAAGTGCTGAAGTCCTGAGGTAAGCTCGGTACATTAAATGTCAAAAGAAGCAAAAAAATAGATATTTATGTCTGTTAGTATTGCATTATTGCAAAGTCACTTTTAGTTTTAATTTTCAAATATGAAATATACATTCAGAAAATTTCTTAATAAGTTAAAGTTAGGTTTCCTTCTATAATACCACAATGTTTGTTCGAGTTTTATGATGATGTTATCCAACATATCACTTGATAGATGACAGCTGCTCCTTCCACACCCTCATGACAATCAGTTTCTCCAGATATCTCTAAATGTTCCCTTTAAGGGACAGGGGTGACTCCATGCCTAATTCAGGACTTTGAGGATGGAGTAGAACAAGCTAGAGACAAAACTATCCTTCCAAATGACTAGCAGTTAACGTAGACTCCATTTTTACTAATTACCAGATTCATCATAATACAAGGATGGTATTAAAGCCTATTAGTGCTTAGCTGATGCATAATTGATTGACTCTGCTGTAAAACCATTTCCATTACCTGTAATGATATCTCCCAACACTCCTTTGACTAGAAATACCTTATCCTCTACATTATTAAACAATGCTTATATACATGTAAAATTTAAAGCCTGCCATAAGGAAATTCTGAGCAACTTTATTTAGTCTTGATATGATAATATTTATGCAAATATTTATTACCTAATTAATATTATTAAAGGGAATAAAAATCACTTTGTATTAAAAAATTAGGACAAATATATCAGATTTTTATCAAATTACCAAATAACTAGATCTCAATAGGAACCACTATGAATGAGCATACCCAAAGTTCAGTGTTTCTGTAATTTATTAGCTCTAGAGCCAGCAGTTTAGATATTTATATGTACCTCTACAGTAATGAATTTAACATCTGTCTTTGTAACTTACTAACTTAAACATGCTATGGGTATCTTAAGTGACTAAGTAAAAATGTGCATTGTCATAAACAATTGAAGTTAATGTCTAAAAACATCCTCTGCCCTCTAAAGGCAGACAACCATTACACCTGCGGGTTTATCCATCCCTGTATGATAAATGAATGTCATCATGGCACTGTTTCAAGTGTACAGTGAGAAAAGCAGCTTTGGGTGTACTCATGCATAGTTTGGAAAAGGCAGTACAGAGGCATTTGTCCAGAAGACTTCTCTCTATCTCTGAAGCAGACCATAATGCTGCTGAGCCAGGGGCAGAAGCTTATATTCAGCTTCATGTTGCCATCATGCCTGAAGCAATATCAGAATGCTCCAAAGTAAAGACCAAATATAAAATTAAAAAGCATGTTAGACTAGGAAATAGGTGTTAAAATGGCTATTTCTAGCACGATTTAGGATAATTTAAAATTATCATTTATGGACCTAGGGAAATGGTTCAGTGTTAATGATGTATAAGCATGAGAACCTGTGTTCAAAACCCTGTGACACATTTAAAAGTACATGAAGGTAGTACATGCTTGTATACAAATGTAGGGGGACAGTGGTTCCTCTGAGACATGTAAATCATGGAGCCTTGCTATTCTGCTAGTTTAGCCTAAACAGGGAGTATATTTACTGAGAGGCCATGTCTCAAAAATATAAGATGGAGAAGCCAGTGAGCAAGATACCAGGTGTTACATTCTGTTTTCACTGATGCACACACAGAGATTAGCAAACATATGTTTACTTACATTAAAAACATGAATGCATACACACATATGCACCACATATGCATCCACATAAACACAGAAAATTACAACACAGAAAAGCTCATGGGTTAATTAACAGAGTTAAGTCAAAATATTAATAATGCATAAGCACAGAACATGCTCTCTAAAGTGTGGTTTATACTTCTGACATTTATGTGAGAATGCTCATGGTAAACCATCACTCATTAACACATAGAATAAAATCATGAAGCACATAATCTATACCTTGAAAATAGTTTTGCATTAAGCAAAATGATTAATATAGGTTTCTTGTAAATAAACCCATGTAAACTACTAGCTTTATGAATTCAGTATCCTATGGGAGAGATGATCATTCATATATTGCTCAAAATCAAGGAGGTGTAGTAATGCTATACATGAATACATTTTCATTTTCTTCTCAAAGCACATATATTTTATAAGTTAGTCCATGTAGTAAAATTATCCTTATGCTCTTTCTCCAAAATCAGAATCTTATTACTTGAGTTGATATATCTTCTAGTCATTTTTACCATGAAGCATTTTTATCATTCATTGCTAGTTTCTTCATTGATTCTTTCTTAAAAGCTTACATTTGCTAGAAAAGATAGAGGTGTATTGGTTTCAGAACAGAAACTTTGCTATTGAAAATTATTTTCTTAATATTCTCAAACCCCATACTTATATTTTAAATAAAACCATTTATCTTTTTATTATAAGCTTATGTGTTAATAAATACAGGAAAATTCATGAAAATTGTGAAAAAAAAAGCCAAAATGTTGAGGTCTGGCTGAGAGAGTTTTAAGAGCTCCTGTGCATTCCTATGAGTCTCAGAAGCTCAGAGTTTCAAATGGTGTTAAGTTCAGATAAGATACACAAGTGAATAACTAATTTTTAAGCAAGTTGGCTTATATTACTATTGCAATAAGCACAGTTATTACCTCCAGGGTAAGGCACTTTTGCAGGCTTTTTATTGGGCTCTCGTCCTATTTTCTTACCTTTTAAAGTCTTTATAAATAAATGAAGGATATTGTGGTAAAACATTTCACATATAGTCTTTTTTTTTTTCACTGTCTTTTGCTTCTGCTAAGAAGCAAGGTTTGAAATCTGGAAGTCTGCAGGCAGCCAATGAGATATATGCTGATGAAGATGCATAACAGAAGTATTGGGCTTTAAGATTCTTTTGAGATGCTTAGTTGCAAGATATTGCTCAATATTAAGTGAAATCATTAAGTCAAAGCACTTCTTCCTATACCTATATTTACCCTCTTTTCAGTACTGTAGAATTAAAGAAAGCATGGGTTATCAAGACTATTACAGGAAACTTTTAATTTGAATTTTGAATTTCAGATGATTGAGGATTATGTGCCTATAGCTCTGTGTGTATCTATAAGAGAGGGGTAGAAAGAAAGAGAGAAAGGAAAGAATGGATGAGGAGGGGGGGGCAGAGACAGAGACAGAGACAGGCAGACACACAGAGACAGAGACAAGAATTGGGAGAGGGAAAGGAGAAGGTTTATTATGTGCTTTGCATATTATGTGCATATAGCTCTGTCGGTATCTGTAAGAGAGGGAGAGAAAGAAACAGGGGAAAGAATGGATAAGGAGATAGAAAGAGAGACCAGGACAAAAACAGACAGACAAACAGACACACAGACACATGGAGACAGAGATAGAGTTGGGAGAGGGAAAGGAGAAGGTTTATTTTGTGCTTTGTAAAGTATTTGGGTAAAAGACACTGTGTTTTGACATTCCAAGACAGTAATTTGCCAGTTGCTTTATGAGGAGAAGACAGATGAGTAGTCCTCAAACCTGGCATGAATGAAGCTGTCAAAACAGTGGATACATCAAGAGGAAAGATTGCCTTCAAATGGCTGGACAAAAGAAGAAGATAAAGTAATGAGGTGTGACTGACATTTCATACTGAGATACATCATGCTGTCAGTTCAACAATCAAAAGCTAACTTCTCAGGTCTATGTTGGCAGTTGTACAATCACTAGGGAATTCACCTCTTTTTTTTATTTTGATCCCACCTTTATTTGCAACTTTTATTAGACCTGTGATACATAGATAAATCACCTCTAACTATAAGTTCATCTTGGAATTTGAATGTTCAAAAATAATGGGTCTTGGTGAGTTTGTTGAACATTACAACTTAAACTCAACCCTACACATAATAAAAGCAATGCTTCTATTTTATAGTACATTCACCTATTTAATAGTAGAGTCAACATTTATGAAAATAAATGAGAGAATCTAGTATGATGGTAACACCTGTTAACACCAGCACTCAGAGGTTAAGGCAAGAGGATCTGCAGTTGGAGACTGGCCTGATGTACATGTTAAGATCTATTTTAAAAATACACCTAAAATAGTTTCAAGGTGACTCAAATATTAACTAGGAATCTTATCAAAAGTTCTGAAACTAAATTCAATGTTGCCTTAAATGAAATTTTCTATAAAACTTGGAGTATGTACTAATGTTATCTAAGGAATGATAATAATATAAGTAATATAGTACATAAAGAAAAAATCACATATTCTTTATGAAAAGATTAAATTATTTTTTATTTTATTATTTAATAACCTTAATAATGAAATTAATCCAACAATAATTTATAATTTGAATATTAAGCACTCAGAAATATTTTTGATGGATTAGTATGCTCACAATTGCCTTCTTTTAGGAAAGCATAGGCATGGCTCTTAATTTTCAAAGATTGAGAGAATCAGTGTAATTATAGTTTACTGATTCTGTGCTATTATAGGTAGAAATATAGAAACAGTTTAGTAGCTATCTAGAAGAATAATTATCTATTCCATTAAAAGACTTCCTAATAATTCCCTTTGTAGAAGTTACCTTACTTGAAGCTTGCTTTTCAATTTCTAGTTCTGCTTTTCTACAATGGCAAGTTAAAACAAAAATATAGTTTTTTTACATCTGTATTTTGTGTGTGTGTGTGTGTGTGTGTTTGTGTGTTCATGTTCCATTGTTTCTTTGTAAGCTCATATGCATATGTGTGTGCTTGCTTGTGGTTGTATGTCATGGAATGCCTATGGACATTAGTAAACAACTTGTTGTTTGTCTCCTACCACCATGTGGTCCCAGGGAGCTCTGGTTGACAGACTTGGAAGCACACATCGTTTCCTGCTGAGTCAGCTCACTGGGTCTATACAAAAACAAACCATAACAAACCAAAATAAACTTTTTCAAATTGACTGAGCTTCAATCAGTTACTATCACTGTACTACAGTGAAATAGTGATTGAGGAATAAGCAGATAATCATTTGTCTTCTTTACTTGTTACAGTTCAATCAAGACTGGTGGCTTTCATTGTTTTATCACTACCTGTAAGTCAGCACTTATAGATTATATGTATTTTTCAACAATGGGGTAGTCACCAATATTTAGAATAACTTATGAGAAAATCAAATCTTTATTACAATTATAGCCTACTAGAAGAAAACTGTTAGTATACTTTTTACTTCTTCAATAGAAAATCTAGTTGAATACAACACGTGAAGCCCATGGATAAGTAAAAATCCAAAGGATCAGATTTTCAAAAAGAAATCTTTATGAAGTGTGAGATCATGTAATTTTTAACATGCAAACATTATGTCCATAAAATCAATGTTGTGAAAATTTCCCAAGGGTCGAAAAGTAACTATCTGAGAATATTTCTTCCAACTTACAATAGGTGATAACAGGGTAAACTGCTTAATAACATTTATAAAAACAAAGAAAGAAAGAAAGAAAGAAACAAACAAACAAAAGTCTCATTTAGGAATGGACTGTGAATATGAGAATGGATGATATCTTGCCAGAAGATAAGGCTAAGCTGATAGCTAACACAACAGTGAATATATAGTACTACTGCATTAGATTATGAAATAAAGGAAAAAGAACCAAAAACATAAAACTGAGTTGTAGAGCAATAGCCTGAGAGGCTGCCTCTTAGTTATATGAGCAGAATGACAAAAGCATTCAAAAAGGAGGCCAATATTATATGGAAGAAATGATTTATACTTACTGACTCAAGGGGGATTAGTAAATAAAAATATTCTATGAATAACAAAATATTTGGTTGGTGTTGCACATTGGGTTAGAGACATATATACCATTGTTTTTTAACAAAATTGTAGGAATGGATCTCAATATCTCCATTCCTGCTCTCCCTTCTTACTCACTAATCTTGATACCCTGGTTTTAAAAAAAATAAAGTTGACTATAGAATTAAGTTTTCTAATCATGTGATTGAGGAATACTATCCTAAAATGTTAGGTCAATAATTACATAAGCTAACAGCCTCAGAAATGCAACGTGAGAGAGTCCGTGATGCAAACGTAAACAATGGTGAGACATGTGAGAAAGGAGGGTGTTGCAAAGAGTAAAAGCATTAAATTATAAAATCCATCCTGCTGGACTTTAATTCTGAAGGCCACAGACAAAAGAATAGTGATATTTAAACTATGACCAACAGCCAACAAAGAATTGTGTAGTTTCATGCTCAAACATCACAAACCTGAATTCTGACAACCAACCAGGTGAACATGGAGAGAAGCTGGCTTCAGAACTTCTGTGAAGAAATACAGTCACATTGACACATCAATCTGGTGAACTTGAGGTAAGCAAAGAGGCAGAGCCTCCCTTTACCTACACTTTTGCTATGCAGAAAACTTGATTGACAAATGTATGCTTTTTTAAGTCTCTAAACCTATGGTAATTTGTTTAGGCAGAAATAGGAAACTAAAGACTTGCTAACCTAAAAGATTTCAACAAAGACCAGGAAGAATGAGACTGAATTGCTCAGGAAGACAGAAGGAAAAGAATAAAATTAAGCTTTGAAAATCCTAAAGTGACCTTATTACATGTTGGAGCATCTTCTAGATATATGCCCAAAAGTGGTTTAACTGGATCCTCTGGTAGTGCTATGTCCAATTTCCAGAGGAACCACCAAACTGATTTCCAGAGTGGTAGTACCAGCTTGCAATCCCACCAGCAATGAAGGAGTGTTCTCTTTCTCCACAACCTCTCCAGCATCTACTTTCACCTGAGTTTTTTATCCTAGCCATTCTGATTAATATGAGGTAGAATCTCAGGGTTGTTTTGATTGGCATTTCCCTGATGAATAAGGATGTTGAACATTTCCTTAGGTGCTTATCAGCCATTCTGTATTCACCAGTTGAGAATTCTTTGTTTAGTTCTGTACCCCATTTTTAATAGGGTTATTTGGTTCTCTGGAGTCTAACTTATTGAGTTCTTTGTATATATTGGATATTAATCTTCTATCAGATACAGATACTGGGTATTAGATATAATTTTATTTTCTCTGATAAAATAATGTATTTAAATTAAAATAATATTTAAAATAATTTAAATATCATTTAATAATTTAATAATTATTTAATTTAAATATTACTAAATCATTAAATCTTATTAAATATTCAAATATTATTAAATATTTAATCTATAAAATTATAGATAAAATATCAGGGAAAGATATTTTCCCAATTTGTTGGTTGCCGTTTTGTCCTATTGACAGTGTCTTTTGCCTTACAGAAGCTTTGCAACTTTATGAGATCCCATTTGTCAGTTCTTGATCTTAGAGCAAGCTATTGGTGTACTGTTCAGGAAATTTTCCCCTGTGGCCATGTGCTTGAGGTTCTTCCCCACTTTCTTTTCTATTAGTTTCAAGTTATCTGGTTTTATGTGGAGATCCTTGATCCGCTTGGACTTGAGCTTTGTACAAAGAGATAGGAATGGATCGATTTGTATTCTTCTACATGCTAACTGCCAGTTGAGACAGCACCATTTATTGAAATGCTGTCTTTTTTTCCACTGGATGGTTTTAGCTACTCTGTCAAAGATCAAGTGGTCATAGGTTTGTGAGTTCATTCCTGGGTCTTCAATTCTATTCCATTGATCTACTTCCCTGTCACTGTACCAATACCATGTAGTTTTTAATCACAATTGCTCTGTAGTACAGCTTAAGGTCTGGGATGGTGACTCCACCAGAGGTTTATTTATTGTTGAGAATAGTTTTGGCTATTCTGGGTTTTATGTTCATAGCAGCCTTATTTATAATAGCCAGAAACTGGAAACAACCCCAGATGTCCCTCAACAGAGGAATGGATACAGAAACTGTGGTACATCTACACAATGGTGTATTACTCAGTTATTTAAAAAATGAATTTATGAAATTCTTAGGGAAATGGATAGATTTGGAGAATATCATCCGGATTAAGGTAACTCAATCACCAAAGAACACACATGGTATGCACTCTCTGATAAGTGGATATTAGCCTAGAAGATCAGAATACACAAAGTACAATCCTCAAACCACAAGAAACTCAAGAAGAAGGAAGACCAAAATGTGGATACTTCATTCCTTCTTAAAAGGGGGAACAAAATATCCATGGAAGGAGTTGCAGAGACTATCTATGGAGCAGAGACTGAAGGAAGGACAATCCAGAAACCTGGGAATCCTTCCCATATTCAATCATCAAATCCAAACACTATTGTGGATGCCAGCAAGTACTGGCTGACAGGAGACTGATATAGTTGTCTCCTGAGAGGCCTTGACAGTACCTGACTAATACAGAAGTAGAGGCTCA
>JADRCD010158911.1:0-26111 GCA_019843815.1 Montemys delectorum
TTTGTTTTGTTGTTTCTGTTTTTTGTTTGTTTTTGAAACAGGGTCTCATTATGCAGCTTTGGTTATCCTGGGACTCACTATGTAGACCAGGTTGGCCTACTCACATAGATCCATCCACCTTCCTCTGCCCCTCAAGTGCTGAGATTAAAGGGATACACCACTATTCCTGGCTCTGAATTTGTTATTTCGAGACAATCCTACTGTTAATCCAGCCTGGCCTTGAATTTAAACTATGTAACCCTGGTTGACCTCAACTGTGTAGCCTAGACTGGCCCTCTACCGCTGTCTCACGATATGTGGGTTTTAGTAATTTTTTTTTTCTTGTAGTGGGAGTCTATTGAGACAGCTTTTCTGTGTAGACCAGGCTAGCCTTGAAGTCAGAGAGATCTGACGGCCTCTGCTTCCTCAATGCTGGGATTAAAGGTGTGCACCACTGCTGCTTGACTGGAAAAACCTTGGTAACTGATTTGGGGGCGGATTGTATTTCTTCTCTGTTTGTAGGTGAAGTGGATCCTAAAGAGAGGATAGCACGTCAACGGAAATTATTACAGAAGAAACTTGGTCTTAATATGGGAGAAGCAATTGGAATGAGTACTGAAGAACTCTTTAACGATGAAGATTTGGATTATACCCCAACTTCAGCAGCCCTTGTAAACAAACAATCTGTAGGTAAAACATTGGGTTGCTTGATTGCAAGTAACAACACAGAGTTTGCTTACATCTACTCGTTGCTGTTTAGTGCCACTCTGACTCAGTGTCTTAAGCTGAGAATCTGGCCAGTAACCTACACATCAGACTGTTAGATAAATGTTGTGCTAGACTGTGCATGTGCCACTAGTACTAAAAGATCCTACTTGCTTAAATGGATACAAGTAATCTTTTGAGAGTGAGAAAAGAACTGTCACAGATCTGAAGATAATATACATGTTCAGAACTGTCATTCATAGTTCTAAAAATAAAGAGGAAATAGATATTAAGAACAGGAAAATAGGATATAAGAATAAAAATGTAATATGATAATTGAATGAACAAATTAAGTCAATAGATGGCTATAAGCTACAGTGTGCATTTTGAGAACCAAATCAGATCCTCTGCAAGAATAGCAAACACCTTTTTCTCCACAGAGTTATCTTACCAATAATTTAGAAACACAAATTATCTATTCCTATAGACAGTCTGTTTAGAGAGATTTGTGTATCTTTCCTAAAATTTCTACATGAGTACTGGGGTTTCAAACTCAGTTCCTCATGCTTGCCCAGCTAGTACTTTATTAACTGAAATTTGTGTATACTGTACTATTGTGTGTGTCCATTCAAGACTATTGTTCTTTCCCCCACTAAGTATAGTTTAACAGTATCTATAGATTAAACACATTTATATGTGTGGTGTATGTATGTGCTTGTATGGTTAAGTCCATGAGTGAGTGCTTCCAGGTGTATTTGCTTATCACACAGTTTCTATAGTGTCCTCAATGAATAGAAAAAGACCAAAACAAGAAGGAAGTGGCTATGAGAAAAGGATCGTGTGGCTAAGTTGATGATAGAATACTGGACCAGTCAGTCACTTCAGAGTATAATCCTTTTTTTTTTCCTCTCTCTCTCTTGCTGCTTTTGCTTTTGCCGCTGCCGCTGCCGCTTCCTCCTCCTCCTCCTCCTCCTCCTCCTCCTCCTCCTCCTCCTCCTCCTCCTCCTCCTCCTCCTCCTCTTCTTCTTCTTCTTCTTCTTCTTCTTCTTCTTCTTCAGATTTATTTATTTAATGTGTGTGAGTACACTGTAGCTGTCTTCAGACACGCCAGAAGAGGACATCAGATCCCATTACAGATGGTTGTGAGCCACCATGTGGTTGCTGAGATTTGAACTCAGGACCTTCAGAGAGCAGTCTTAACCACTCTTAACCACTGAGCCATCTCTCCAGCTCCTCCTCCTCCTCCTCTTCTTCCTCTTCTTTCTCCTCCTCCTTCTTCTCTTCCTCCTCCTTCTCCTTTTCCTCTTCCTCCGTCCCTTCTTCTTCCTCCTTCTCTTCCTCCTCCTTAGTCCTTTTCTTCTTCATCATATGATAAGCATCAGTTTCTTTTATTAAGATTTTCAAGCCGGGCAGTGGTGGCACGTGCCTTTAATCCCAGCACTTGGGAGGTAGAGGCAGGTGGATCTCTTAGTTCGAGGCCAGCCTAGTCTACAGAGTGAGTTCCAGGACAGCCAGGCTACACAGAGAAACCCTGTCTCATAGAACACCTCTGTCTCTGATGAGATTAAAGGCATGCCATTTCTTTAAGACAAAGTCTTCTTAGGTAGCCCTGGCTTTCTCATCATCCTCCTACCTTTTAAGTGCTAGAATTTTATGTGTTCCAGCATACATGGCTTGAGAGTAAAATCATGATAGATAATAGTGTAATAGTATCAAAAATAATGCTTAGTCTCTATTAAAGTTTGTACAACTATTTCTCTCCTAAGAATGAAACTATCAGTATTTATTTTAATTTCTGGCAGTTTAAACTCATTGTTTTACTCTTTTAGACTCTCCAAGCAGCTGAATTGATTGATTCAGAATTCCGAGCAGGAATGAGTAATAGACAGAAGAACAAAGCTAAAAGAATGGCCAAGTTATTTGCAAAACAGAGATCCAGGGATGCAGTGGAAACGAATGAGAAGAGGTAGTGATCTTCCTGCTTATTCACTTAGAACAGTGTGTGTTCTTGGTTTATAGTTAAATGTTTGGTGACCTTTGCTCAGCTGAGTAGAAATGCTTGAATTTTTTTACTCAGGACAGAAGATTTACTGTTACTCGGGAATGAGATTATTTCTCCAGAAAAATCTATAGGAGTCAAATTTTTTTGTTTTCATTTTTATTATTTTTTTCCTTAGTGATATTCAGCCTCTGATGAAGACTGAAGACCTATAAAGGGAGAGCATTCTAGTTATGGAATAGAAACACCTTCATTATGAATATTCAGGGTGCCAGAAGTGCATTGAATGGAGAATATTAGAGAATGAATTCAGAGAGGCGTTTTAGGGGTCACCAGTCAAGACAGTGCTCTTGCTAAGTCAGGAGTGATGTCAGGGTGTTATCCCCTGTCCTTGTGCTAAATAGTGAATGGTAATCCAGCCTTTCTTAGGTTAACCTCTCCGTAGAAAAGAGTTCTGAAGAGTCATTGTCTTCAGACTCCGACTGAATTAATAGAAGTGTCATCTGTCTTTAAAGTAGCTAGTTCAAAACAACATCTTTCAGGTTGATCTCTGAAGTGTGTGTTAAGTTGTTGATTTCTGGGCTTCTCATGTATTAAATCAGACTCTTAGTGGTATTCAAGAAATCTTTGAGTAGGTGATGAGTTAATAAATAATACAAAGTCTATAAAATTATGTCTTTGTTGTAGATTATAGTACTTTGGTTCTTTAAATTCAGATAAAGCTAAAAAGTGTTTGTAGTGTTCAAGAATTAAAGAGTATGTTTCTGGACAGTGAGGGCTATACAGAGAAACTCTGTCTTGGAATACTGAGGGGGTAGGAGGAGAAAAAGTTAAACACAAACCAGGGTGACAGTGACGCATACCACTCTGGAGGTAGAGACAGGCAGATCTCTGAGTTCGAGGCCAGCATGGTCTATAGAGTGAATTCCAGGATAGCCAGGGCCACACAGAGAAACTGTGTGTGGAATTAAGCACAGATAGCTAAATAAAAAACCAATTTAATAAAAATCTATGTTTGAGGTTATTTTTAAAGTCTAAACTTTTTAACTATGGGATTCCCCCAGAACCCCATAGACAGGGTTTTTCTGTGCAGCCTTGGCTGTCTTAGAACTCCCTCTGTAGACCAGGCTGACCTGGAACTTAGAGAGATCCTTCTGTCTCTGCCTCTTGAGTGCTGGGATTAAAGGCATGGATGCCTGCCTTTTTTCTTATTGTTTTATTGTTAACTATGGGATTTTTAAGGTTAACATTGTTAAGGTCATAGACATTGAATATCCCTAAGCTAAAATGTTCTAAAATCTAAAACCTTAAGGCCGAGTTTAAGATTCCAGAGGATTTTGTTTTTTTGTTTGTCTTTGTTTTTCCTTTTCTTTTTCTTTTTTTTTTTTTCAATAAAGAGACTCATCTAATAAGGTCTTTGTAAATATCCTCAAAAATAAAGTCTACAATTAGACTGTTACTGATCCTAAACTAGATGAGATAGTCATCTTGTAGTAGTTTAATAAAAGTTTGTAGCTGGATGAAAAAACAAAAAAGAAAAACGTTTCTATTAGTTTTTATTCATACTTTTACTCCAGTATTTGAATGTTAGAAATGTCACAGCTTTTCAGAGTTTGTTAATTATGTGTTCCAAATACTTACCGTGACCAAGGCAGCTATCCAAGAGAGAACATTTAACTGGAGGCTTGCTTACAGTTTCAGGAGTAGTTTCCATTTTTGTGGTGGGGAGTATGGTGGCATGCAAGGCATCAGAGCAGGATAGCTAACACTGTGATCCATAGGTGAGAAAGTAAGAGAGAGAGTCTGGGCCTGGCATGGACTTCTGAAACCTTAAACCCTACTTGACAGTGACATACATTTCCTCCAGAAAGGCCATACCTCCAAATCCTTCTCAAACAGTACCATTTACTGGTGACTAGGCATTCAAATATATGATCCTATGGGGACCATTATTATTCAGACCACCACAAAAGGGGATGTGAAATATGGGCAGAGCTTGATTTTGAGTTTTTAATGGGTTGGTCTATGAAACTTTCACATAGCTTAGAATAAAGATCTGAAAAAAGAGTGATGGCTCTTACTGTCTAGGAAAAGAAATTCCAAATGTAGTCATAAAAACAAATGTCTGAAAGTGCAAGTATGCAAGTTTAAAGACATAAGGTGACCTACTACTCTAGCCAATAGGAGAGAATTAGATGAGGGTGTGAGGGAGTCTTCAATCTCTTTCATGATCGTGTAGAACAAGAACAGTTGATCAAATAGTTTACACTGTTAAGAAGTAGAGTCTGAGCACTGGGAAGCAGAGACAGGCAGATCTTTGTAAGCTTGAGGCCAGCGTAGTCTACAGGGCTAGTTTCAGGACTGTTAGGGCTATGCAGAGAGAAATTCTTTCTTGAAAAACAAACAAATGTACAAAAGGGAGTGATTCAGAGAAAGTAAAACTATAAACTGCATTACTTTTTTCTATTCTTTGATGTATAAAGGTAGTTTGTATTTCAATCAATTTGTTGGCTAGGCTGACCTTGAACTCTTAATGTTCTTGCCTCACCTTGGTGCTAGAAAAAAAGGTCTTTGCTACCATACCCAGATAACTTTATTTTCCTTTTTTTTTTTTGGTTTTCCAGACAGGGTTTCTCTGTGTAGCCCTGGCTGTCCTGGAGCTCACCTTGTAGACTCAGAAATCCACCTGCCTCTGCCTCCCAAATACTAGGATTAACAACATGCGCCACCACTGCACGGCTAATTTTTTTTTTTTTTATATATAATATGTTTTAATCATAGTTTTTCAAACAAATAAGACTATCTTACCTTCTATTACTTGGCATATTAGTTTTTTCCAGGTTGCAAGCCTAAAAACAGTTAGTGTCATGTTTGGCTGGATTTACATTGTTTGATTTTAAAAGAGTTTTAAATAAAAGAAAGGGAACTGGTGGTAGAGATGAAAGAACGTTAGATTTGAGATTTAATTTGAAAGAAAAAATTTACCAATTCAGAGAATAGTAGGGTATATTTTATTCAAAGTATTAATGAGTTCATTTTAGTTGATGTAAGATTGCTGAGAAAGCTACTTCAGCAAGGTAACATACCCATGCAATGTGGACAGTGGATTCTCTGACACACCTTGTAGAGCACTTGCATTTCTTCATATACTTTTAAAATTGATAATTTCTGTTTTAGCAATGACAGCACTGATGGAGAGCCAGAAGAAAAGAGACGAAAAGTAGCAAACGTTGTTATTAATCAGACTGCAAGTGATTCCAAAGTCTTGATAGATAATGTTCCAGAAAGTTCTTCCTTAATTGAAGAGGTATATTGAAATTGTTTACAACTTTATTTTTTTAATTTTAGCTTTGTTTGTTTATTTTTATAATTATTTAATTATTTAATTAATTAATTTTTATGTGTATGGATGTTTTGCTGCATGTTTTTGCATGACTCTAGTGTCCATGAAGGCAAAAAGAAAGTATTGGACCCCTTGGAACTGAAGTTACAGACAGTTGTGAGCTGTCATGTAGGTGCTGGGGATTGAACCTGGGTTCTCTGGAAAAGCAGCTAGTGCTCATAATGACTAAGCTATCTCTCCAAGCCCTGTTAATACGTTTCATAAATGTGTTCATCAAGATATTGTCAACAAAATGGAATTTTCATAGTAAATGTTAGTAGAATAGTAGAAGTTAATACTTCTTTAGTAAAACATTTAAAAATTTTAAAGCTGTGTTATTATTTCTACAAGTAAACATACATTTTTGTATGTTTAACATTTCCTAAATTGTTAACTCTTGAATCCAAAGCTTTGACCAGTAGTAATTTGTGTCTTTCTTATTTAGACAAATGAATGGCCTTTGGAAAGCTTTTGTGAAGAACTTTGCAATGACCTTTTTAATCCCTCATGGGAGGTAAGGCATCTTCCTCTCAGACAAAGATAGTAAACTTATTAGGATACCTACTTTTCCATCAGGTCTCCTAGGACTTGTATATTGTATATTTTTATTCATTCATTCATGTTCTTCCCCCCCATCTAACTGGCTGGCCTGGAACTCAGTATGTATACCTGGCCTTGGACTCACAGAAATTATTCTGTCTTTGCCTTTTGGGTGCTGGGATTAAAAGTGTATGGCACCACACACCAGGTTTGACTTCTAAGTAGAAGCTTTTAGACTTTTTTTTTTTAAAATTATATTCTGAAGCAAATTGTTCATTTCTTATTATTCTTCTGGCTACTATAAAGACTTGTATTTTTCTCATAAACAGTAGAAATCATTCTTTATCATTGAAAATGAACAACTTTTGGGGAGTAGGATGGCAATCTCATGATAGTTCACACTGGCCTTGAACTGGTGGTATTCCTGACTCATTTTCCTAAATACTGGGATTACAAGTGTTCACTCCTATATTATGCCTGCAGTGGGCAGTTTTGGTTTACCAAGAAAGTAATTTCAGGGACTAGGCGTATAGAAGCATATACTTGTGCTCAGACCTGCCCCTCCCCCCCCCCCCCCCCCCCAAAAAAAAATCAGGATGGTATAGCTGTAGATAGCAGTAGTTTTCAAGCCAATTTCAGTGGTAATTAATCCTCCAAAGTATTTCTTAAAAGAAAATTTCAAACGTGTCCCAGCATGTTGAAAGATAAAAATAAAGCTTCTGATTGAATTAATTGGTCCCAAACCTTTAGTTGGCCCTTGAGTTAATAAACAAACAAACCTGTAGTGTGTAGTTTTTTTCTACTCCGCTTTAATGGTTCTGGGCAGGCTATGCTACCAGCTGCCCACCCAGGTTCTCTTGGATCTGTGAATGAAGACACGCACACATTAGCTCACTGTTAACCTGCCTTTCTGGCTCAGTTGCTGGGTTCTTCTAAACCTCCTGCTGTTTCTAAGCCACATGCCCTTCTCTTTATTCCTAGCTCAATACCTCTAAATCTTCCTTCAGCTTAGTAGCCCAGTTACCTTTACTCCTAACTCAACACCTCTAAATCTGCCCTCAGCTTAGTTGCTAGGTTACCTTCTGTGAAGCCCATTGGTTTTGCTGCCCAAGATCCTTTTGGGCTGCCTTCCCTGGATCACTTTCCCTTTCTGCCTTTCTGCAGGGAAGATCTCCCCTGCAGCTCTGAGTCTGTTCCTTATCTTCCTGCCCTCTCCTCTCTCCTAGCCAGTGGGAACCTAGAAGTCCCTCCTCTTTCTTTCCACCCAGCCGTTGGCCACTGGCATGTTTATTGATTGATCAAGAACCAACTGGGGGCTGGGCGGTGGTGGCACACGCCTTTAATCCCAGCACTTGGGAGGCAGAGGCAGGCAGATTTCTAGAGTTCAAGGCCAGCCTGGTCTACAGAGTGAGTTCCAGGACAGCCAGGGCTACACAGAGAAACAAAAACAAAAACAAAAACAAAAAACCCAAAAACAAAACAAAAAGAACCAATTGGGGATAAGGACCTGTAGCTTATGGTCATGCAGATTCCCCATTAAAGCTTCAGATCCACTCTCCTACACAAACCTGCTTTGGGTCCATGAGCTCCAGCTCATTTGTGTAGCACTTTGCTTAGCATGTATGAGATCCTGCCTGGACAAATGGAAAAAAAGGAGAGAGGGAAAGAAAAGGGTGGGTGATAGATCTTGCTGTGAGTACCTTTTATGATTAAGTCTTAGCTCAGAGAGCATTTTAAATAAATGACTATAGTATATAGTACAGGCTTTCTTTCCTTTCGTATAACATATAAGAACATAGCCTCATCTCTGAGAATGCTGATTGGTCTACCAGATATAAGAAAGCACTAATCATTAGACAATTTGTGTGAATTCTCCTCTTTTGGCACCTCTCTACTTTTTGTTTTTTATTTTTTTTAATGCATGTACTTCTAAAATATTTGTATTTGGACTATACAGAAAAATTTCTTTTCCTTTCTATTTATTTAGTTCTGAGTCTAAGTAGAGACTAAGGATAGGAGTAAAAGCCAGGTGGATTTACTTTTCTTGTATCACAGTACAAAATGCATGCTATTTAAAAACATAATCAATGGCCAGGTGTGCTGGCACACACCTTTAGTCCCAGCACTAGGGAAGTAGAGCCACGCTAGTCTTTGTGAGTTCTTGGCCAATCTTGTATACATAGTAGCTTTCAGCTCAGTTATGGTTACAAAGTAAAACCTTGCTTGAAAGACTGACAGGCATATGACTAAGCTTCAATAGATGTTTCTGTAGCGTCAACACTGACTGGAAAACATTCTCATATTAAAGAAAAGTTGAACTTGCCTTCTTAAATATTTGACACCTGATGTTTGTTTCTTGTGTTTTAGGTTCGACATGGGGCAGGTACTGGACTCAGAGAAATTCTTAAAGCTCATGGGAAAAGTGGTGGTAAAATGGGAGATAGCACTTTAGAAGAGGTAAGTATATTAAAACTATGATTTAGTAGTTGGTCTATATTTTCAACTTAGGAGGAAGTAACAAAAGTTATGTAACAAAGTCGGAATGCAAGGTGAGTAAGAAGAACTATGAATAGGTAAAAAAATTCAAGTTTATTGTCATCGAATCAGACAGAGATCTTGAGAAACACTAGAGTGGAAAATTTGTAGAAGAGCATTTGAGCAGGATAATTCAGTAGAGAGTAAGATAAATAAAATAATACTGGTTCCTAGCAACATTAATGTAGTAAGAAACACTGGAAAGCATAGATAGCAGAAGACCCCATAGATATTGACCTTAAGGAATTCTTTTTCTTTTGTTTTCTTGGAGGTGTGGGATATTTTGAGATAGTCTTACTGTTTAGCTAAGGCTGGCTTGGAATCAGTGTGTACCTTTCTAGCCTGGAACTCAAGAGATCTCCCTACCTCTGCCTCCTGAATGCCCAGCTTGTAATTAGAGTTTTTTAAGAGTATAGGAACATAATAGGAACTATGAACATAAGAATTTTGATGTAGGGCTTCTGAATATAATTATTAAAGAAGACGTGATTACATTTAAAGATGGTATATTAGAACTCTTACATGGTTGGGTAACTTCATTCTACTAAGATAATATGTCCTAATTTTGTATATATGTATGTTGTGTGTCATCCCCCCCCCCCCCCCCCATTTTTGGACTTAACACCTTTAACTCTCTCCCTAATACAGAGTTGATTTTTACCTATTGTTAAAAATGATTGTATTTTAATAGATGATTCAGCAGCATCAAGAGTGGTTGGAAGACTTAGTTATCAGACTCCTTTGTGTTTTTGCATTGGACAGATTTGGAGACTTCGTTTCTGATGAAGTAAGTATCATCTGAGTGAAGCTTTGCCCAAATTGTAAATTCCACATCAGTGAACTTTCTGCATATGTAACTCCTTTCTGTTCTGAAGGTTGTAGCGCCAGTTCGTGAAACTTGTGCTCAAACATTAGGTGTGGTTTTAAAGCACATGAACGAAACAGGAGTTCATAAGACAGTGGATGTGCTGCTGAAATTACTGACACAAGAACAGTGGGAAGTTAGACATGGCGGTCTTCTGGGAATAAAATATGCTTTGGCAGTTCGTCAGGTAACTAACTCAGTTTTTGAAAGAGATTTTTCCCTTTTGGATGTTTTGTTTGTTATGATGTTGGGATGGGCATGCTTGATTCCTTGCTTGTTCCTTTGTTTTATGATCTCTCTTTGTATCTCCAGCTAGTCTGGAACTTGATACAGATTGGGCAGGCTTCAAAATTGCAGAGATTTTTCTGCCTCTGCCTTTTCTTTGCCTTGTGGGTTCTGAGGTTGTGTGTGTCATTGTGCCAGACTCAAGCTTGCCTTCTTGAGAAAGTGTCACAAAATAGGTGATGCTCATAGATTTTACAGAGAAATCAAGACGGTTAGTTACATTGTTGCAACTCACAGTGTATTTCATAGTTCTTTAGTTGTTTAAACTCATTAAATATTGAATACATGGTCTTAGGTCTGTGAGACGTTATATAGGAGATATATATTCAGATGATATAGACAGGAAACATACAGCAAGGATCAAAGCAAGCAGTCTATACAGTCATGCACTTTTTTATATTATTCACCAATGTTTTTCTTTGTTTTTTATAAGAAGCCTGAGAAAAACAGGATATAGGTAGCCTTATCACTTTCACATAGGGAAATCAGCGAAGTGTTTTATAATCCAGTGTTTATTCCATTGTCAGGCTTCATCCTGGATAAAAACGTGTATGTGTGTGTGTGTGTGTGCGTGTGTGCGTGTGTGCGTGTGTGTGTGTGTGTGTGTGTGTGTGTGTGTGTGTTTTCTACCGATGAGCATTAATGTTCTCTTTGTAGCTTACTGAAAATTTTGATATACTCTAGCATGCAGTGCCTAGCAATTGGGTTCCTAGGTTGACTGACAAAAGGCTTTTTTTTTTTTTTTTTTTTTTTTAAAAGAACTATTTTTTTTTAAAGATTTATTTATTATTGTATGTAAGTACACTGTAGGTGTCTTCAGACACCCCAGAAAGAGGGCATCAGATCTCATTACAGATGGTTGTGAGCCACCATGTGGTTGCTGGGATTTGAACTCAGGACCTTCGGAAGAGCAGTCGGTGCTCTTACCCACTGAGCCATCTCTCCAGCCCGACAAAAGGCTTTTTAATTTATGATTCATAATTTTTTTTTCTTTACACAAAGTTGAGTGCTAAAATGATAAAAGCAAGTGAGGAATGGTACCCAGGTCTGTAATTCTTAGAGTCAAACCTGTGTGCTCCAAAGTCTTTGTCCCAGTATTTGGCAGGTAGAGGCAGAAGGATCAGAAGTTCAAGGTCATCCTTAGCTAGATAAATTTTTGCTTGGGATACATGAGACCATGTTCTAGAAAAGAAAAGAGGAGAAAAGAAAAAAGGAATTATGAGATAAATGAGAAGCTAGAGAGAAACCAGGACTGAACCTTTTCTTACTAGTGTGTAATTAACTTCCTGAATACTTTGTAAACTGGCTAACACTGGCAGGAACTTAAAAGATTGTTCTTTTTGTTGCTCTGGATTAGCTTCTCCTCTGTTGTTTTACTCACTAATCCAAGAATGGAGTTTCCATTCCTATCCCAGAAAAGCCTTTTGAAGTTACTTCCAAGGTTGTCTTTTTCTTTTGTTTTAAACTACCAGCAGCAAAACATTCCTTGTGACTTTTGTTCATAGACCCACTCTCTCTACTACTGGAATTCCTTGTGATTTCTGTTCATAGACCCACTCTCTCTATGACTGAGTTTACCCTCTCTGCTTTGTTCTTGCTTTTCCTGCCCTTTCAGTCACTGCAACCCACATAGCCACTCTTGAAATGCAATCTTTTCCGTTGGGCAGTGGTGGTGCACGCCTTTGATCCCAGCACTTGGGAGGCAGAGGCAGGCAGATATCTTGAGTGCGAGGCCAGCCTGGTCTACAGAGTGAGTTCCAGGACAGCCAGGGCAATACAGAGAAACCCTGTCTCCAAAAAACAAAACAAACAAACAAAAAAGCAATCTTTTCCTAACTTGTAGCTTCTATAAAACAAGGAAAGGAAAATGTCTTGTTAGTATTTGAAAAGCTGTACTTATTTCATAATAAGACTAAATTTTTTTAAAACTTCTCTTTTTTATTTTAAAGATTTATTTATTTATTATATCTAAGTATACTGCAGCTATCTTCAGACACACTAGAAGAGGGCATCAGATCTCATTACAGATGGTTGTGAGCCACCATGTGGTTGCTGGGATTTGAACTCATGACCTCTGAAAGAACAGTCCATGCTCTTAACCACTGAGCCATCTCTCCAGTCCAAAACTTCTCTTAATTTTTAATTTTTGAGATTATAATTACATTTCTCTCTTCCCTTTTCTCCTCTCTCTAAAACCTCCCATATCCCCCTCCTTTCTCTCTTTCAAATTCATGGCCTTTTTTTCCCATTGTTGTTACCACATGCCTATATGTATATACATATATTCCTAAATATAATCAGCTCAGTTCATATGAGGTTACTTTTATGTATGTATATTGGATAACCAAGTGACATGTTTTTTTCTTGAAAAAGACTTGTCTTGTAAGACTAATTTTTAAAAATTTTATTTTTTATTGGTCTTCTGACAATAAACTGACTCATCTTTTGAGAAACATTTCTCTTGTTTTTATAACTTTAAAATTAATTTTTTGTTAATGTAATTTTGTAATGTAATATAATTTTGTTAATTTTGAAATTTTCATATGTATTTTTACTTTATAAAAAGTTTATTACAGTATATATCAGGCTCCATGAGAACATTTTATTGTGGGTATAGGTGGCAAAAAGACATTGTGGTGGGGAATTCAGATGTTTAGATAGATGTTTAGAATTGAAGTGGGCCAACATCATCTTAGGTAAAAGGAACAGCTTACTTTTTGTCAGATTTTTTTGTAATTCCACCTCGGGCCAAGAGGCCCTTCCCATGGATTCAGCTTTTATTTTAGCTCCATGAGATTCTTCTGCTGTTGTTGTTGTTGTTGTTATTATTATTATTATTATTATTATTATTATTATTATTTCTGACTAAACATTTTATCTCTCTCATTCCCATTCTTGGCGTGTTTCTTGGCTGTTTCAGGGCGCTCCATTCTACTATCTTTACCTTTGTGGTCCATCTTCCTGCAGAAGTCGCACTTCCTTTCTTCATAGCTGAATAACTTTTTCTATTTTGTGTATATAATCCAGTTTCTTCCCTCCTTCATGTGTTGATGACATGTACTGTGAATATTGTATCAGTGGTCATGGATGTGAAAGTGTCTCTGGTATGCTGACTTACCACAGAGTTGTCACTCATGGAATGCATGAGGGTTTCTTACTGAACTGGAGGCTCACCTCTTTGATTAGACTATCTAGCCAGCAAGCTCTTGGAAGCCCTCTGTCTCCCACCATAATAACGGCATGATAGGCACACACAGCTATGCCTGGCTTTAAAAAACAATGTATGTGGGTGTTGGGAATTTAAACTCAGGTCTTCAAGCTTGGGTAGCAGTTGCTCTTAGTGAGAGTCCAAGTATATGATCACAGGAGTAGTCCAGAGAAGCTAGCCTTAGTGAGGAAAATGAGGAGATGACATTGCAATAAGGAGAAGCAGAAGGATGTGGCTTTTCCTTCTTATCTCTCTCATATCTCCTTGCCAGTGATACTGAAGAAAAAAATGTAAGCTGAGGGTCTTGACAGGGACATATATATGTATTTGTGTTCACACACAGCATTTATAAACTTACTGAGAACTGTTCTGGTATTTTAAGTTACATCCAGAAATATTTGGATTCTTTCTCAAGTGGGATTGTTTATGCACTTATGCTAATTTATCTATACTGTTTATGAATTTTTTCAAATATATAAATATTGGAATGTAGTTCAAAGTTAATATGCTTGAGCACAGCAATTATACCATAGAAAATTAGCATGTTTTGATGTACTGTTTTACAGGATGTAATCAATACTTTATTGCCTAAAGTTTTAACTCGAATAATCGAAGGACTCCAGGACCTTGATGACGATGTTAGAGCTGTTGCTGCAGCATCCTTAGTTCCTGTAGTAGAAAGCCTTGTCTACCTTCAGACACAAAAGGTAAACTAAAAGTCTTTCAGCATTTTCTTCCTATAGAGCATGTTTACATTTGCATATGGAATAGAAAGGCATTTTTTATTTTATCTATACCTTTTGTAGAAATTTTCTTGTCTCTAACATCCCTCTGATACATGCAAGCTTGATTATGTTATCTTTGGGAACAGTGAATTGTGTATTGTCTAATTTCCTTACTGTACTTAGTACATAGAATTTCCTTGAAAAGGAAACAGCTATTTCTCTCTGATTTCATCCCTTATGTTTAGAGATGTGAAGTTTGTTTTGATTTTATAGCTTAGCATTTTAACCTGATCCTATATTGAGACTATTAAATTTTAGCTACACTTCCCATTTTACCAAATCCAGAATATGAAGTTAAAAGCACAGTCAGCATTATTGTATGAGCTCAAAAACTAAATTTGCATTTGCACGATTGTTGATATCACTAAAAATTCCCTGAAATTATCCTGTCCAGTAAAAATTTGGTTAGAGAGGAAGTGACAAAAGTAGAGCCGAATGGCACTAAAGAGAGGATGAGAGAATTGTTAGTGACAAATGGTGTCTTCTCCTTGATGTTCCTTAAAGCTGACATTGTCCATATTCGTTATGTATGCTGTTGACTCATAATGACCCTTGGGATCTAATTTGGCAGGATTTATAAAGTTTGTTATGTGAAATCAGTAACTTTTCTTAAAAACTGATCTTACAGGTACCCTCCATTATAAATACCTTATGGGATTCTCTACTGGAATTAGATGATCTAACAGCTTCAACAAATAGTATTATGACTCTCCTTTCATCCATGTTAACTTACCCTCAGGTCCAGCAATGCAGGTAATTATTTTTATTAGAGGTATAGAATAATAATCCTTTATATATCTTTCCAGATAATTAAACTTAGACTGGTTTAGCACCTTTAAAGAACAGTAAGTTGAACATACCACTTTTTCTTGGGAAGTTTTAGTCCTTTATTGTAGCTACTAGCACATTTGGGACAGGGCTAGAGAGATAGCTGAGTGATTAAGAGCACATACTGCTCTTGCAAAAGACCCAAGTTCTATTCCTAGCACCCACATGACTGCTTAACCACATGTCTTTCCTGGTGCTTCTCATAATTTAAAAAAGAAAAAGGAAGAGAAAAAAAAAATAGAACATTTGGGACAAGAAAGTAAATTTTAGGGGCTGAGATCAGAGCCTAGTGGGAGATTGTCTGCTTGATATGAACAAAGCAAAGTCTAGAGTGCCAGCGTTGCACACGCAGATAACGAAATCAGAGTAGTTATTTTTCTTTCTTTGGGTTATAGTTTTATAGTTCATTATCTTATGGATCTAAAATAGATACTTTAAAATGAGTCATTATATATTATCTACAGTGCTAGCCTCAGTTTTATCTTTCACAAGGTTTTCCCTTTCTGTGAATTTTTTCTGTGTAATATTTATTTCTTTAGTTCTTCTCCTTAATTTCAGTAATTACTAGTCAGGAAGATAACAGGTAATGATGAACTACAAAATTTAAAGACAGGATTCAATGAAGATAGAAACACTAACTGTTTAAACTGTTATGGCTTTTCAGTTCTAACACTGGTGTGAAGACTCAAGAGTGTCCCATCAGAGTGACATGCCAGAATGCTGCTAACTCTTTCTATTAATAATATACACAAAGATGCAGAAGAAATGTCACACAACTTTGTAAATGAATGAGGAAATTGTAGTTTTAGCCTACTGAGGTTATTCAGTGAATGTTCATATGATTATGATTTAAAGCAACTTCTGGCTGTATAAATGAGTATTTGAGTGAAATTCAAACATATATGAAAAGCATATTGTTCATATATTAGTACTGTTTAGTGCAGAATTTAGGCTGGCAGAACAGCATGCACGTAGGAACAGCAAGTGAGTGTCTACAGAAGGCAGCAAGTGAAGCGGCAGTGCACATGTAGGGGGCTTCTCACTTTGACAGCTTCTATTACTTATACAATACACAGGGACTAAGTGGGTTGATGTGACAATTCTCCCAAGCTATAAAGTCAAAGGGGTTTTAAATTGCTTCAAACGAGAGGTTTAAGTAAATCTCATTGAAGACCTAAATACTGAACATTTTTGGGTTGTAAGCCAGTTGTAGATGAAACTGTTCCACAGTGTTACTGTAACCACAGAACTGCCAGTATAGAGGAATGTGCTCTAGTAAAACTTCCATGTAAAAAAGAAGTAAAGGAAGTCTATAGATTTATTTAGCCTGTGGACCTTAGTAAGTGGTATCAAGATAACTAAATAATGTGGGGCTGAAGAGCTCTCACCACGTAGGAGCACTGGTTGTTCTTCCAGAGTATCCAGATGCCAGGCATGGCAGCTCACAGCCATCTGTAATTCTAGCTCCAGGGCATCCAATGTACTGTGTGCATGTTAATGCATGGACATACATGCAGGCAGAACATCCATATACATAAAATACTGAAATACTTAAAAAAACTTAGATAATGTAAGAAAATTATACAATGTAATAAAATATCTGATAATCCAATGTGAAATAATGTAGTTTTCTATCCATTTTGTTTCAAAATTGCCTGACTAGAAAAGTTGCTTCAGCTGTGGAGTGGTGTGGCAGTCCTTTAATCCTGGTACTTGGAGGCAGAGGCAGGCAGATAAGAGGCAGCCTGGTCTACAGAGCTAGTTTCAGGATAACCAGAATTACACAGAGAAACCCTGTCTTGAAAAGCCCCCCCCCCCCAAAAAAAGCTTCATATGTTATGGTAATTGGCAGATATTTTGCAGTTTGTGCAAGAAGAAATGCAGCATGTCTTGTGGTGCACAAATAATTACACTATTAACAGCTTTATTGTCATGGTTTTATGTATTCTGAATTTCTTATGTCTGTATGTGCATGTATTTAAATTGGAAGTTTTAAAATGAACTTACAAAAATAAACACAGGAAGTCCTACTTGCAGGTGATGAAAATAGCATTGATGGTAGCTCCTGGGTGGAGGGAGGCAGACAATGGGGATGGTCTGTATTTGGTTTCTGCCTTTTTTCTGTTGAAGGATATAGTTTAGATGCTACTTACAAATGACTTCCTAATTTGAAGTACCTTTAAAAAATGGCTCCTGAATATGGCAGAAGTGCTATGACTCGTTAGCCTAGATTTAGCTTTGTATCTTCCTTCATTTAAAGTCTTAGCTGAGAAGGAAGAAACATGAGTCTTCCTAATAGAGTAAATGCTAAACTGGGATAATAAAGCTCAAAACTGCTGTTGCCTCTTTGTTTCTTGCCATTTGAAGTGGCCTGAGAGATGAATAGAAACTATGATTAGCTACACATTGAGCGTAACCCTCGGATGGAAAACAGTTATGTAGATTGATGGCATAACTAGGATACTTTTCCCATTTTCCTGGAAGGAAAGTGCAGCTACATTGCAAAGTTCTAACTTGATGATGGAATTATGGCATTAGTGCTATAGAGAAGCTTAATATTAAGTCTCTACCCTTTATTGGCTACATGTTTCTGTCTTTTTGCATTATAATAACATTTTTGAGAGTATAAGTAAATGCTCATGAAAATTAGATCATTTTTAGTTTATTAAAAAGCCATGTCAACATGATTAGGTCCATGCTACATGTATTAGATAATGTATCTATGGAGTTTCAAGAGAGAATGAATAAGATTAATTTGTTTCTTCTTCATTAGTATTCAGCAGTCACTCACAGTTTTAGTCCCACGTGTCTGGCCATTTTTGCATCACACTATATCTTCAGTTCGAAGAGCAGCATTGGAAACTCTCTTTACATTATTATCAACACAGGACCAGGTAAGAACTGATAATTTTAAATAGTAACCTCAAAACTTTTGTAAATTTTATAAGACAGACCAGATCATTGCTTCATTTTTTTTTTTTTTTTTCTTTCTTTTTTTGGTTTTTTGAGACAGGGTTTCTCTGTGTAGCCTTGGCTGTCCTGGAACTCACTCTGTAGACCAGGCTGGCCTCGAACTCAGAAATCCGCCTGCCTCTGCCCCCCAAGTGCTGGGATTAAAGGCGTGCGCCACCACCGCCCGGCCATTGCTTCATTTTTTGCTATATATCAAAAGATCAGAATGCTTGCATACATTTATTATGTGCACCGTCTGTGTCTGGTGCTCCAGAGGCCAGAAGATTCCTGAAATTGGAGTTAGAAGTGGTTGTGAACCATCTGATGTGGACAATGGGAACCTTGGTCCTCTACAAGTGCAGCAAATGCTCTTAACCACTGAGCCACATATCTTTCCTGGTGCCTCTCATAATTTAAAAAAGGAAAAGAAAAAAAAAATAGAACATTTGGGTCTATGACAAGCACTCTAAAGGAAGTAGCTACTACTATTTATAATTTGAAGATGAGAGAACTGATGATCAAAAATTAAACTTCCAAATTCACAGAGATTATATGGTTCACAGTATACTGCTTACCTCAGATTCATGTGGGAGTCTGAGTGACTTTCAGCTTTCACATAAATTTGAGAAAGAAAGAAATGGATTGCTTTCCAACTTTTAAATGTGAAGTAAGCTTAAGTACAGAGTGAGAAGGTGAGCCACATGCCAGTGTTCCTTGTCACCAGCTGGCACTTTCAGTAATTGGCAGTAACTTGGTGGGTAAATGTCACCATAGCTCAGTATATCCTTGTAAAGATAGCTCTATTGTTTACTCTCAGTTTTTCTGATTATCAACTTTGTTTTGTTTTGCCCATAAAACTGGAAGATTTTTAAATCGTATATGTTATTGTGAAATGTGTAAAGACATATATCTTTACACTATCGTATTATAAAGTTATTTTCAATGCCCTGAAAATCACCTTTGTCCTTCTCATCATTCCCCATCTTCCCAGCCTCTCACAATCACTGGTCTTTTACTGTCTGCATATATAATAAGTTGGAGTCATCCACTGTGGAACCTAGTCATTACTTTGTAATATGCATTTAAGTTTACTTTCTGTCCATGTCTTGATATCTCATTCTTAAGGCTGTCTTATACTGTTATTGTCTTGTACTCTAATTTATTCACTTACCGATTGGAGGACACCACTGCTTCAAGTTTTGGTAGTATGTATATATAAGGCTTTTATAAAGTAGAGTTTTTTGTGTATATGTTTTTTCTGTGCGCAGATATTAAGGAGCCCAAGTACTAGACTATACTATAAGAATATGGTTAGTTTTGTTAGAATCTTCTGAGTTGTCTTTCAAAGTAGATACATCATTTTGCCTCTTCATCAACAATAAATGCTTCACATCTGGCCAGTGTATAGTGTTGTCAGTGCTCCTCTGTAGACCATGCTAATAGGTGATAGTGACAATCTCATTGTTATAAGATGTGTGAAACATTGTTGTTCTTTGTTTCTTTGTCTTTCTGTCATAGTACTGTGGACTTAACCCAGGGTTTCACACATATAAGGCAAGCATTCTAGCACAAACTATGTCCTCAGTCTGGAACTATGTGCTCTCCTCCCCAACCCTGACAGGGTCATTCTTAACAATCCTGGCTGTCCTGGTACTCAGTATATAGACCAGGCTGACCTGAAGCTCACAGAGATCTGCCTGCCTCTGCCTCAGGAGTGCTGAGATTAAAGGCATGCAGCACCATATCTAGTTTTTTAGAACAGTTTTAAGTTAAGAGAAGAACTGAATGCTGTATACAGCATTTCCCACTGTGAACATCCTGTATGGAGAAATAGGCACTCACTATTATTAGTGGATTTTCATCCCTGAAGTTGTTAGTTTCCATGAGGATTCACCGTTGGTGTTACACAATCATCACCCTTGATACTATACAACCTTTGGGCTTGATAAACCTGTGTCACTGGGCAGTGGTGGCAAGTGCCTTTAATCCTAGCACTTGGTAGGCAGAGACAGGCGGATTTCTGAGTTCAAGGCCAGCCTGGTCTACAGAGTGAGTTCCAGGACAGCCAGGACTACACAGAGAAACCCTGTCTTAGAAAAAAAGAAAACGAAATAAAACCTGTGTCGTGTACGCACAATTATGTAGAATAGTCTTACTTCTCGAAGTATCTTCTGTGCTCTTCCCATGTATTCTTTCTTCCCTTTGCTGATTTGAATATTTGAAACATATATTCATCAGCATTTGTAACCTGAGACAGCTAGTATACTTAATAGCACATTTTACTTGTTATAAATACAGGGCAGACATCTTCCTCTAAGACAGACTTTGGTGTCTACAGGTAACTGTTTAGATTGCCAGTGACTGCACTGAGAGTTAGAGAAAAAGTCAATAATACTATTCTAGTACCTTAAATTATTGATGAGTGTGCAGAATTAAGGCTTTGATCTTTTGGCACAACAGCAGTGATCTGAGAATTTCCCAGTTTCCTAATAAACCAGTGATGTATGATGATGTAAGTAACATTGCTGCTCATAGCTTGGTCCTGTACTTTCAGTTTATTTAAGGAAAATTTGATGTTAGGATAATGAATTTTCCCCCCATTTCCCTGTGATTATATGATTGTGTAATTTTCAAGCCATTGCAATAACTGCAATACTTATTTGATCTTACCAAAATTTATCACCAGTTGAATCTTTTTGATAAGGCATATAGTCTCTTTTATGACAATGTTTGTCTTACTTGACTTTTTGTTCATGTAAGCTAACTTCCAGGAACTACATGTCATAGCTTTGAATCTGTTTTTGTTTTCAGAACTCGTCATCTTGGCTCATACCTATCCTGTCGGATATGCTGCGACACATTTTTCAGTTTTGTGTTTTAGAAAGCAGCCAGGAAATTCTGGATCTTATTCACAAGGTACATGATGAGTATGTCTATATTTTTCTTCCTAATAAATTTGTAGATATAATTAAAAAATAATTACTATACTGTTGAGAGTTTTTAATGAATTAAGCCATTTAAGACGTAGAAGAGTCCAGTAATCTAGAGGATGAACCAGAAAACTAGACTTTGTGTGGGATTTAATAGTAGTAGGTTCAGGTTGGTAATATTTTTTGTTTCTTTCTTTTGTTACATGTCCTGTTAAGCTAATGTTCTTTTTATTTTTTAATATTTTTAATAATATTTTTAATGTGTGTGTGTGTGTGTGTGTGTGTGTGTGTGTGTGTGTGTGTTCACTTTGTCAGTGTCTTCAAGACAAGGTCTCACATAACCTAGGCTGGCCTGAGCTTGCTGTGTAGCTGGGATTGACCTCAAACTCCTGGTCCTGTTGCTTTTATCTCCCAATCCTTGCAGATATGTATTAGCATGTCTGGCATGGCAGGTTTAATTTATAAACATTTATGTTTATATGTCACAAACTAATGATTATATTAGTTTAATTTGATCATAAAGTATCAAATATTGTATTGGTTTTTGTTTGTTGATTAAATCTACCTGGGTATCTCAGGCTGACCCTAAACCCATGGTCCTTGTGCTTCAGTATCTTGAGTTCTTTATGGATGTGTACTGTCATGGCCAACTCCTTTTTAAAAAAAAGATTTACTTATTTACTTTACACATATGAGTACACCACCATTGCTCCCTTCAGACACACCAGAAGAGGGAACCAGACCCCATTACAGATGGTTGTAAGCCACCATGTGGTTGCTGGGAATTGAACTTAGGATCTCTAGGCAGAGCAGTCTGTGCTCTTAACCACTGAGCCATCTCTCCAGCTCCATGGCCAACTCTTTTTTTGTTTTTTCAAGACATGGATTCTCTATATAACAGCTCTGGCTATCCTGGAATTTATTTTGATGACAGACTAGCTTGTGTCTGCCTCCCAAGTGCTGGGATTAGAGGCATGCACCACCACACCTGCTTCTACATTCCTTTTTTAAAACCTTATATTTATTTATTGGGTTGGAGATTGGCTCAGTAGTTAAGAGCACTGTTGCTCTTGAAGAGGACCTAGATTTGCTTCCCTGCATCCATATGGTAGCTCATTTTCTGTAACTCCAGTTTTAGGCAAATATGGCACTTTCTTCTCACCTGCATGGGCACCAGGCATACATGTGGTGCTTATGGGAAAACACACATAAAGTACACGCATTAAAAAATAAATTTAGTCAAAAACAAACCACAACTTATATTTTGTGGGGGGGGGCCAGTGCTGGTTTGAGTGGTGTGTATGGATTAGGGGATAGCTTTTTAGGAGTTGGTTCTCTCCTTCCATATGGGTTCTAGAGATTGTCAGGTGGGCAGCAACTGCCTTTACTGACTGTGCCATTTTCTTGGCCCCCATGTTCTTAAAAACAATAACAAAACTAAAAAACTTTCCTTTATATTATTTTATGTAGTATATAATCCATGAACAAAATTGGTATTTCAAAGTAAACCTCTATGTTGCCTTTTCAAATGAATCTCATTGCTATTTCTTACTCCTTCCAGTTCATTTTCCCTAAAAATATGTTTTAGACTTTGTTAGCACTTAATAGAAAAATTTGTTTCATGTTCTCCTTTTCCCTCTGTAGGTCTGGATGGAACTGTTGAGCAAGGCCTCAGTTCAGTATGTGGTAGCAGCTGCTTGCCCGTGGATGGGTGCTTGGCTTTGCTTAATGATGCAGCCTTCTCATTTACCTATTGATTTAAATATGCTTCTAGAAGTAAAAGCTAGAGCCAAGGTAAGTACAGAGAAACAAGGTATTTCTAAGTTCAGCTCATTATTACTAATACAGTAACTGTTTAAGACCTTGTATTTATTGTTTTATTCTAAAACAATTCTTCATTAACATTAGTTAGAAATTCTTCAGAGTCTGATAAACTGAACATTAATTATCCATTAAAATTCTACAAAAAGAACTACATTTTACTGGAGTTTTAATAAAACTTTTGTTGTTTCCAATTAAATTTTAATTGATTAGTCTGTAATTATTGATTTTTCTCTAGGAAAAAACAGGTGGTAAGGTACGGCAAGGTCAACTCCAGACTAAAGAAGTGCTTCAGGAGTATATTGCAGGTGCAGACACCATCATGGAGGACCCAGCCACCAGGGACTTTGTAGTTATGAGGGCCAGGATGATGGCAGCTAAGTGAGTATTTACCAAGTGCCAAGTAGCAGAGAATGAAAATTCTGGCTAATGGCTTTAAAATTTAACCAGAAGATTTCTTCATAGGTTGTTCTTCCAGTTGTTCTTCCTCTACATTAGTTATCTAAGCAAAATTAAAGCAAGTGAATATTTTTAAGTTTCTGAAGTTTTAAAAATATAATTTTGGGTTAGAGGTGTAACTCAGAATGTTTGCCTAGCAGGCACAGGTTTCTTGATTCCAGACACAACATAAACAGTGTGGTGGCGTACACTTGGAGTATCACTTGCGAGGTGAGGGTAGGGAGATCAGGAGTTCAGAGTCAACCTCAGGTGCATAAAGAGTTGAAGGCCAACCTGGGATATATTAGACTCTGTATCAAAACCAAAAATAAACCACCTCTTGTCTATTCATGAAAGTAAGATGGAAGATAAGTTATGGTTTTTATGGGGAATTTTATAACTTTAGCAGGAGAAGTTTTGCCCAAGGTAATTTCTGCATGTGGCCTTTTCCTCTTTTTTTAGGTTGTTAGGAGCACTCTGTTGCTGTATTTGTGATCCGGGTGTAAACATGGTAAACCAAGAAATCAAACCAGCAGAATCCCTGGGGCAGCTACTGCTCTTCCATTTGAATTCCAAATCTGCTTTACAGAGAATTAGTGTTGCGCTAGTCATATGTGAATGGGCTGCTTTACAAAAGGTAAGGTATATTCCTAAAGTAATAAGGGCAAATTAGCATTTAGAACTATTTATAACTTATAACAAAAAAGTAAAAACAAATTTTTAATAAAAATTTAAGTTATGGGAAAGTATTCCATATAATATTGAACATTGTTTTCCACTTACTTTTAATTTGATTTTCTTAGCACCCCATTCATTTCTAAGACTACTAAATTGTGTTCATATTTAGTATTTGTCCATCGTCTACAGTCTTACAAAAGCTCCCTGTGTATAAAAAGAGTCTGTATATAAAAAGAGTCAGGGCATGACCTCACTATATATATCCAGTTGGTTGTTACTATTAGGTAGCACATTTTTCAGTTCTTTGGGTTTTTTCTGTCTGTCTGTCTGTCTGTCTGTCTGTCTGTCTGTCTGTCTGTCTATCTGTCGCGGGTTTCTCTGCATAGACTTGGCTGTTCTGGAACTTGATCTGCAGACCAGGCTGGCCTCGAACTCAGAGAGATCCATTTGTGTCTGCCTCCTCAGTGCTGGGATTACAGGTGTGTGCCACCGCTGCCAGGCCTGTGCTTTGTATTTTGGAGTTCTATTTATATGGATAGTAACAAGGGGAGAAATTTTGGTTGCAAGGAAAAGAAATCGCCACATTTAAATTCAAATCTTTGCTTCCAAATTCCCTTCTAGCCTTTTCAACTTTAAGCTTCTCTAAGATGTACGATTTTGTGTAAGACTTGTTTCTGTAAATCAAAGAAACTTCCTGCTGGTCTTGTTTATTCCATTGACTGGAATTCTGGAAATTTAACTGTCTGCACTTGCTGTGAGAGTTGCTTGTTACTGCCTCTTAGCAGTTTGTCAAAGCGATGTCTAAAAGTAATTGAACCATGCTTTATTGCAATCGAGACCCCGCTTTGCCTCTGGAAAGAAGCAAAGCATATCTGTTTTGTTGTCAGGACACCATGTGCTGGAGAGGCAGTGATGCTGTGTTTTTGTGCCTCTCAGACTCAGCAGCAAGTGTTGACAGTTCGGTTTCTGGACCCTCACAGAGCTTCTCTGGATTTACTCTGTGAAGCCCAGGCTGATCACCCAGATCCCACAGAACCCCTCATGGCTCACCACTGAGGCCATTGCCCCTGTTGTTGGGGCAGGCAACAACCAGAGAGAGTGGGAAGGGTTAGTTAAATTTGGGGGCAGGTAAGTAGCTTTTAAATTATATCCATTTTTACAATACAGCATGTGAAGCTGTGGTTGAATTGTTAAACATACCTAATAACAAATTTTGAACATTTTTAGTGCATGCCAGATGTTTTCTGATTGATTTCTATAGTAATGCTTTTAAACGTCTGTTGTATATACATACATACATATATATATATATACATATTTTGAATAAATTAGAGTAAACTAAGAATAATTCAGTTGAAAATTAAATGGAATTATAGTAGTTACATGTGCATGTCGTGTAGTCATTCAAATTAAAATTTCAGAGCAGTTTTGATGTAATACTTTTCCTTTGTGTCACTAACTATTCTGGAAGATAACAGACTATAGACTCAAAATCAGTGGCAATATAACATTTGGCTGTCTGAAGTGAAGGTTTCTATATTTCTGCTATATGTTTCTATATTTTCCCTAAATCTTGTTATTATTGTATTTTAGGAGTGTAAAGCTGTTACCCTAGCTGTGCAGCCGCGTTTACTTGATATCCTTTCAGAACATTTGTATTATGATGAAATTGCTGTTCCGTTCACACGTATGCAGAATGAATGTAAACAGTTTATATCATCATTAGCTGATGCACATATTGAAGTTGGTAATAGAGTAAACAACAGTGTTTTAACAATAGATCAAGCTAACGACCTGGTGAGTAAAGAAGTAACTTTCTTAATTTTAGAGCATGAAATAAAGATTAGAAATTTGACACTGGGCAGTGGAACCGTGGCTCACGGCTTTAATCCCAGCACTTGGGAGGCAGAGGCAGGCGGATTTCTGAGTTTGAGGCTAGCCTAGTCTACAGAGTGAGTTCCAGGACAGCCAGGGATATACAGAGAAACCCTGTCTCGAAAAACCAAAACCAAAACCAAACAAAGCAAAGACTAGAAATTTGTCATGTGCCCCTACAGAAGAATACTAATATCTTTGGAGTGTACTCTGCAGTTCTTGTTCTTGTTATTTCCTTATACTGAGTTTCTTGAAATTAGAGAACAGAAAACGAGTTAGTCCATCTTACTGGAAAAACTTGTGAAG
>JADRCD010158912.1:0-22496 GCA_019843815.1 Montemys delectorum
TTACAAGGCAGAGTTCCTGAAATGAGTGTGGGCGGAGGGAAGAGGGGACAGTTCAGAGCATGCAAGCCGTAACATGGCAGCAGCGGTTAGGGGAGGTAGTTGAGGAGTAGGCGGAAGTGAGCTCTAAAGGTTAGACGACGCAAGGACAGAGGTATTACAGGCACATCGCTGGGGATCAGGAAGGTGGGGCTGCTTGTTCCCACAAAGTCCCCTTTCACTTTAAAGTCTGGCTTCTCTCTTATGGAATATATTAATTATGTGGGTTTTGTAATGATGTTTTCATTTATGTGTATGAGCACACTTATTCCACCCTACTTATCTTCTTGCTCCTTCCTTCCTCCTGCTAAAGTCCTTCTTACCAGCTAGCCTCTTCCACTGTTTCATGTCTGCTTTTTAATGTGTGTGATCCAGTAAGTTTAACTAGGACTTCTCACAGGAGTGTGAGTAAAAGGTTATTTATGGAGGCATGGGCAGCTTGGGGTAGGATCTCAAGAGTTTCCATTCAGAAACTCCAGCCTTCACTCACACACACACACACACACACACACACACACACACACACAAGGGGCTGGTCAACTGGTCCTGCAGGGGCTGTGCTGTCCACCTTGTGTGCTCCCTTGACAGTGGCCAAGGAGTCACTTCAGGAGCCTGCTAACAATGGAAAGGAGACCCACAGTCCGCTGCTCTAACTGCAGCCCAAGCAAAGAGTAACACAACAACACAACGGGAGCCCTGCACCCCAGGAAGCTGGGCTAGACCTAGAGGTCAAGTCTGGCTTAGCAGGGACTATGTTTCTAGCTCCCTCCCGGGAGGCGATGGCCTTAGTCCTCTCCTTCCAACCATACTCAGTTATGAAGGCTTCTCTTCCTCTCCCCTTGGCATTTCCCTTCCTCCTAACAGTGTGTAGCACACCTGCTCCTCCTAGGCTCTGCCCCACTTTCCCAAGACCGCACACCTCTTGCCAAGCTCTAACCTGCCTGTCTCCTAAACCTACAGGGGAACCCCAATCTCAGAAAAAAAGAAGTCCATTGTCTTAGTTTGAGTTTTACTGCTATGAACAGATACCATGACCAAGGCAACTCTTATTAAGAAAATAACATTTAGTTGGGGCTGGCTTACAGGTTCAGAGGTTCAGTCCATTATCATCAAGTCAAGAGCATGGCAGCATCCATGCAGACATGGGGCTGGAAAAGCTTAGAGTGATACCTCTTGTTCCTAAGGCAGCTAGGTGAAAAGTGGCTTCTAGGCAGCTAGGTTGAGGGTCTTAAAGCTCACACCCACAGTGACACACCCACTCCATCAAGGCCACGCCTCCTAATAGTGCCACTCCCTGGGCCAAGCATATTCAAACCATCACGTCCACCAATGACAATAAGACCCCAAGCTTTCCCTGCTTCCCAGTCTTCCTCTCTAGTTTCCATCTTTGCCACACTTGCCTTATGGATTGATCCTAGTTTTCCCATTTTACTGGCCTCTGCCTTGAGGAGAACATCATTCTTCCCGTGGAAAACTTGTCTTTCTGGAAACAAGCCAGGCATGTCCTCTCCACAGTTGCTACCTAACCCCCTTTCTCCAGGCAGCAGACCCTGCCTCCTGGACCCTCAGGAAGGGTCCTCACATCCTGACTGCCTGAAAATACAAAAGCAGGCCTGCGAGGTTTTCCAGGGAAGCCTGGGAAGCCATGGGGAAGTAAGGATGCAGAATGGGAAAGGTAAGAAAATGCACCATGGGGACTCCTTCTTGAGGTGAAACTTAGAAGCTGGCAGTTGGGAGGTTGTGACAGTAGCACGTATGGCCAGAAAGCCTCCTCGGATGGAAAGAACTGATGGCCAGCCCTGCAAACAGCAGCTGACCTCCGACACTGTAGCAGCCTCTTGGTAAGATGCTCGCAGCATCCAAGGTGATTGCAAAGCTCCAACCCTGCCGGTCCTGGGGTGGGGTTGTGGTCTAGCAATAATGTCTACACATCTATGAGCTCCTGGGTCCCAGTCCTCGGGAAGTGGAAAAGTCTAGAACATGCTGCAGTGAGCCCACAAGTGGTTCTAGGGGAGAGATGTTTAGCTTTTTGTAGAAATGGAAGCTGAAGGGAATGCTGCTTAGAGCAGATTCTAGCAGGGGCAGGTAGAACACTGTAGCCACTCTGCAGCCTCACCCTTCACCACAGGCCCTATTTATCCCAGCTGCCCAGTCCTTGCTCCATCTCACCTTCCCACCCTCTCTGCTGGCTCTGGAGGCAGGCAGACCTTACCTAGCAACTGTTGCTACCAAGAACCAACCTTCTTGAAATTTCCACAACAAAGCAGACATCGACAAGAAAAGAAAGTCAGGCTGATTTTAACCCCAGGCTGGAGGGTACTGAGTTTCTTAATGGGTTGTAGTACATTAAATGACCAACCGGACAACGCCATAAATGTCCAGCAGGATACTACAGGGAGCAGCTTGTCAATAGAAAAAAAAAAGAAAAAAGAAAAGAATACATGCTCTCCAGCCCATGAAGATCCCTGTTTGTAAAATCCCTGCTGTTCCCTGTTCCCATTCAGCTGGGTCAACATGTGCCTGTAAATTCCTCCCAAAAGGGAGATCATAACAGCCACAGCAGCCCCAGAAATGACAAACAACTCAAGTATGGAAAGGCAGCCGCCAAGTATTCAACAGTGTTCTCACACTGCACCAGCAAAAATCAGATAAGAAAAATAAACCTAGTTGTGTGCATAGTTCCTTAAGTATGTATCACATTTTATGCTTCCAGTCTTTGGTGTAATGAATCCGTCCATTTGTCAGGGGTCAGGGAACAGCAGTCCTGCAGCACTGGCTTGCTGGTGAACCTTACAGCTCTCAACTCTCAGCATACCCCAGAGCGCAAGGTTGGGAACATAGAACCCCTGAAATCAGCATTCACCCCATGTCCTGGATCATGACATACCTGGGACAGACACTCATTGTAAAATGCTTTGTCTGCCTCAGGGTGTGTGCATGATCCTTGTGGTGGCTTGTGTGTATGTATGAGTGTACATGTGTGTCTGCACAGGGCGACCAAAGATCAGTCTTGGGTGTCCTTCCTCAGGATATTGTTCACTTTGTTTTGTGACTCCAGGCCCCACATTGACTTGGAAATCGCAGGTTTCATTGGGCTGCCTGGCCAGCAAATCCCAGAGATCCACTAGTCTCTGCCTTCCCAGAGTTAGTTTAAAGCGTGCACTGCTGTGCCCAGCTTTTTACATGGGTTCTGGTGGAGGAACTCATCACCACACCTGCATGAGAAGCACTTACTAACGAAGCTACCTCCGTTCCACAGCCCCTTGTGTAACTTTCAGGCCACAAAGTGGCTTCGGAGCTGAGGGGCTGCAGTTGGAATCTCCCTCTCCCTGCTGCGGCAGGTTGCCTCGAAGGTCCTACAACATTGGGAAAGGAAGATGGAGATAGCTAGGAAGGCCCTGGGAAAGATACATAGACGAACGTGTACAGGACTCGGGGCCACACTGCTCAGGGATGGGGGCTAGTCAAGGCATCAGAGCTTTTGCTGTCCTCCCAAGACCACTCTTGGTGTGGCCACGGAATCCACAACCACAAACTATAATGATGGAAGACGTTTCCCCATCGTCAGAGGCAAGAAGCTATACCTTCCCCGTCCCTCAGACAGTAGCAGGCTCAGGCATGCACTCGGAGCCAGAGCCCACCTTCAGGATTCTGGTCCTCTAACAGTATAAACCAAAATGCTGAAGAAATCGGTCTGACCACTCTGAAGTGCAGGTGACGGAAGTCAAGAGGATAAGTGTCAAAATTCAACCAGCGATCACCATCTCAAGCAGAAAGATGGTACCTCCCTTGAGCATCACTGTTTTGTTCCCCATGACCTGTGGCTGCTGAAGAACAGGAACCTAATATACAGATGGATGCTGATCAACTGTGGCTTGTACCTGAACTATAATCTCCCCACGAACTGCCATAACCTTCCGGCTACTGAGGACCAACGCCGCCTACGCCTTCTTAGGAGCAGACAACCTTCCCATAGCTCTGTCTGTCTGGTTGAGACACAGGACTTCTAGATTCCAGGAGCAGAAACATTCCTACGGGTAGCTGAGCCCCAGTTCCACAGGTGTTAAGGACGGGCACCCCGAGAACCCACCTAGCCCCTGGCGTATGTGAATTCCTTCCCTGCCCTGTTATGAGCCCTCCTTCTGGCTTGTGGATTCCCAGGTGCTTCCTCTGAGGCTGGAGAAGGAAAGTCTGCGTTCTTCGCACTGCTGTTTACGTTTGGACGCACTTAACTCGTGTCTGTGACTTGCTTCTTCTCAGAGGGAACACAGCTCCCCGCAGACATGATATTCTTGTTAGAGAGTTGAAGGAACTTGGAGAGATCTGGAGGGAGACTTTGCTGCTGGTAGGAACAAAGAGGTGTTAGCTGTAGGTATTTTGGGGTTTTTTTGGGGGGGGGGTGTTAGTACTTGCATGTACATGAGTGCATGTATGTGTGCATGCATGCCTGTGTGCTGTGTGTGTGAGAGAGAGAATGAGAGGGGGAAGTCGAGGGGGATGGAGAGAAAGGGATGCTTTAGATATCAAGGTACTCCAGTACGCATTTGCCTTTATCTAGTTGATAAAGATAGTCGGTGTCCCCTGTCTCTCTGCAGCTACTGTCTTCTCCAGGCCGACTAGCCCTTGAGCTCCTGGGTAATTCTATCTTCACCTCCCATTTTGCCGTAGGGGTGCAGGAAATCCGGATGCAGTCCACCATCTCCAGGGTCTTGATTTTATGTGGCTTCCAGGGACTGAACCTAGGCCACCAGGCTTGTGTGGCTAGGTGCCTTTCCTGCCTTTTGTTTATGTGTTTGTTACCATGCCTACTTCACATTTGGGAAATCGAGGCACAGAGATGTCAAATCATTTCCTGGACATAGCAAGGTATGAAACCCAGGTCTCAGCCAAAGTTCCTGCTGATCCCACAATGTCAGAGGGCCACGGGTGGCCGCAGCAGAGTCTCTACAGTGAATGCTGATCCCACAGTGTCAGAGGGCCACTGGTGGCTGCAGCAGAGTTTCAACAGTGAATGTCCACTTGTGGCCTCCAGCTGCAACACAATGGTCCCTTTCACCTTGAGGTACAGATCTGTGCTCAGAAGCACAGTGCTGCATAGGCAGGGTGGCATTGAACCACAAACCCTTGACTTGACGGGAGGCATCTCTGGGTGTCACTAAAACCAGAGTCAGCACATTCAAACCTATCAAAAGCATGAAGTCCAGTCTCCAATACCATTTTACCTGGGTTGGAAATTATCTTCTTACTGCTCACAGCTATACCCCATAAGTGGGCCAGAAAGAAGACCTGTGCTTCAAGGTCAGCTGCAGGACTCTCTGCCAAGATGAACTAGAGAAAACCAGCCCTGCTCCCTCCCTGTCCTTCCTACTTCCATCCATGTAGACAAAGGAGCAGATTGGGCAATGCTTGTCTAAAACCCCCAACAAGCAAGGAACCAGAGGTAGAACAGGAGACCTAAACATCATACCACCACAGCCCAGCTATTAACTCAGCCTCACCAGCTTTCCCTGAAGTTAGCCACCATTTGCTTTCTGGAGTGGATCTAAGACCTTCATGGTGCTCATCTGCTGCAAGCTGACTGTAACTCAGGCAGCATGTCAACATGGCCATGGACAAAGAGCCAGATGTCTATGAACACTGGCATCTTCCACTCAGTCCCTCTGCTCTCAAAGCAAGTACTGTTGTCCTGAGTCTGTCCACATCAGAAGAAAATGGCCCATCCAGCTGCAACCAGGGATCACTTGGGATACACTGATACTCAATAGACTCCCTTGGGACACATCCTAGGACCCTAGGACTTAAAGATTTTTTTTTTTTTGATTCGAAAATTTTAACAATCATCAATTCCAGAAATCAGAGAGTCAGTGGCCTTGTTGGTTAGAATGAAATTCAAACAAACTTCAAGTCCACATCGATTTTCCCAGCACTTTGCACTTGATGGGCTCAACATTATGCCTTTATGAGACAGAAAGATGCTTCAATTCTCCAGCTCAATAGCCTCAGTCTTAACAGCCTCAGTAAATGAACAACCATGCAAGCACCTCTTTTGTGGGTTCTGTGTTTTATCACGTACTGCACAGGTTAATCCCTTCCCTTATAGAGTGAACAGGCATTTCTTCCATGACTTAGGGGGCCACAGGAAAAAAGACCTCAGCAGCACCATGCCATTCTCAAATGGGTAAGCAATTTAAAACTCCACAATAAATTGCAGCTTATTAGGGATTTGTGACACTCTTAATAATGCACTTTAACTGGAAAGCAGGCTTGTGAGCCATGGCAACGCATCTCCCTCCTCCCTGCTGTCACTGCCAAAGTCCTTACTGGGACCCAGCTCATAAACACACAAGCCAGCCCTCATCTTTCTGCAGCCTTGCACGCCTAGCCAAAGACTTTGCAATAACATCATCTGATGAACCTTGGGAAATTTGATTCTGGGACACTTACGGAGAAATAGGTTGTCAACTTGCCTCTCCTTCTTGCCTAAGGACTGCGGTAGCATTCTTATGTCTAGCTGTAACCTTCTTAAGGGAAGTAAAATTGAGACGGAAAGGCCAGGGGTTCTCCCCAAGTGGAGACGGAGATCGATTGTTTAAGAAAATGGTAACTGTTGCTACTGGGACTATGCAGACTCACAGAGCTCTGTAAAAAGAAGAGTCCCTGCTTCCATACCAATCACTGTATTGACCCAGGTGACTTGCCAAACTGTGAGTCGTGTGTGTCTACATCACACTGTCCAGAGCAGATTCAAAGACAGCTGCAGACAGTCTGACGCTGGGGCTGAGGGTAGGGGTTTGATGAGAACTTTAGTGAGTGGGGTAACTCAGTAGGTAAAAGTGTGAGTGGTGTATGAATGTTGTGTGTATACCATATAACGCATGTACATGTTTGTGTGTGTACACACAAGTATACACATGTGGTGGCCAGAAGAGGTAGGGTATTCTCTATCACACTTGACCTTATTTTTTGAGATAGGGTCTCTCGCTGAACCTGGATTTCACTGGTTTAGGAGGACGGCTGGTCAGTGAGTTCTTAGGATCCATCTGCCTCTACCTCCAAACACTGGAGTTACAGGCCAATGTATCCCTGCCTGGTTTCTACATGGGTCCTAGAGATTCAAACTCAGGTCTTCTTGCTTGCCTAGCACAGGCTTTTACCAATGAGCCATGTCCTTACTTCTCAAAACTGGCTGGGCTTTTTGTTATTGGTTGTGGTGGTAGTGGTGGTCTGTTTATTGGTTTGTTGGTTGCAATGAAGTCCTGCGTGGCCATTTTCAAACTGAAAACTACTAACTTATCAAAAGTCAAGGCACTGAACACGGAGAATCCATGAGAGGGAGATAGGAAGACCTGGCTGGCTGGTCGACACAAGGAAGGGGTGGTGTCCTCTGTGGTGAGTGGGTATTTCAGTAAGATAGGTGTGTTGACAGCTGACCATGGAGATCAGCACACACATATCCCGTAAGGAATCAGAATGTTTGTGGCCTTGTACTGTCCAAGTGCTGTCACGTTCCCATCATAAGATACAAACATTCGAATAAAATGATAGCTCTAGAGCAAAGCTCCCACGTTCCCATTGCTTTCATGCACAAAGTCTTACCAACCATATTTGTAATCGGGCCACTGATATCTCCCACATCTCTAAAAAATTTGTCTTCTCAAGCTTCTAGAAGAAAAAGGAGATCCAAGTCCATTTTTTTCTTCAAAAAGTCTCCTTTTCTGCAGCTTTTGTGAAGTTCTTGTATGATTCAGACCAGGTCTTTTGTTCCCTACATGTCATTCCTATAGTCCCAAACTTAACAAAGAAACCCAGAGAAAAGAGGTTGGTATACACAGATCTTTCCAAAATGCAGTGGTATAGGTTTGCTTCTGCTGGGTGCCCTTGGGTATTTAAGACATTTAAAATAGATTTTTAAAATTAGTATTTTTTTGGGTACATCCAAAAGTAAACAAAGTTTGATTACAACAGAGACACCTGAACGTCCATCTTTGTTGCAGCTTTCTTAGTGATAGTCAGGTAATGGGAGCAATCTAGTTCCTGCTGATGGATGAATGGGTAAAGAAAATGTGGAGTTGTAGTCAGCCATGAAAAGGGATGAAATTATGTCACCTGTAGGAAAATGAGTCGAACTGGAGATCACTGCATTGAGAGAAATCAATCTGATTTACAAAATCAAATGCTCTGGTCTCTCTCATATGTGAATCTGGGGGGCTGGAAGCATGGGTAAGAGGGAACCATTATCAACGTGGAAGGAAAGAAGGGTAGGGTAAGGAAGGGGCATGGAGCGCAGATGGGATCAGAGAACATTCTAGTCACATATGGAAACACTGGGAAGAAGCCCTTTCTTGTATACAATTAAATTGTTGTTTGAGACACTGTCTCTTTATTTAGCTCTGGTTAGCCTGGAACTCACTTGGTAGACCAGGCTGGACTTAAACTCTCAGAGATCCACCCATCTCTTCCTTTCAAATACTAGATCAAAGGCATGCACCACCACACCAGGCCAATTGAATTTCTGTTAGTGCCAAAAGAAACGTTCACTTTGCTCTTAAGAGACTCATATAGTCTTCAAATTTTCAGTATTATTTGATTTTCTGTTTTTGTTACTCAAATGGTGTCCCCTAAAATGCTTGCCCATGAATTTGGCTTTATTTGACAACGGCACTGGTATAGATGAAATCAAACAAGGTAAAGTCATGGTAGGTTAGACTGGGTCCTAGTTCCAATGACTAGAGTCCTCATAGACAAAGCAGAAAGACATTCAGACTTAGAGAATGACAGCCCTGTGCTGATGGAGACAGAGACTGGAGCCTTCAAGCTACAGCTCACAAAATGCCAAGGAGTACTACTAAAGTCCACCAGGGGAAGAGGCAAGGGAGGACTCTTGGTGAGTGTGGTCAGAATGCAGCCTGTGTGCAGCTCGACTTCAGACTGCAAACCCCAGAACTATGACAAAATACATTTCTCTTCCTAAGCTGCCCAGTCCAAAGTACGTTGTCACACAGCTATAGCCAACTGAGCTACTGCCAAAGCTACACCCTTCATCCATGAGTCCTGCCCCCTGCTCTCACATGGGCTGGTGAGATGGCTCAGGGTAAAGGTGATCTCCACCAAGCCTGATGGTGTGAGCTTGATTCCTGGAACCCACAAGGTGACAAGAGAAAACTGATTTCTAAAAGTGGTCATCCAACCTCCAAATGAGTGTTGTGGCATATGCACACATGCACATACACAGTGCACATTCATAAACATTCCACATAATTAAATCAGAAATTCTGGAACTATATCCTAAATGTTTTAAGTTCCTGAGACAAGGTCCCATGTAGCCCAGGCTAGCCTCCATTCCCTATGTAACTTAGTATGACCTTGTATTTCTGATCCACCTGCCTCAACCTCCTAAGCGTAGGCACACAAGTGTGCACTATCATGCCTGGTTCATGAGGTGCTGGAGCTTGAACCTAGGGCCTCGTGCATGTCAGGCCAACACTTTACCAACCCAACTGTAAACTCTGTCCACACGTGCTTTAACTATCTGTGGGTGATGTCAGTGAGCAGCCAGACAATCAGGCATCCCTCCTCTGTAGGTGAGGCAGCAGCCAGAGCCAGGTTCAGAATCAATCTAGTCTTTGCTGGATTTCTGTCTTCAACACCTCCCAGTGATGCCCTTAGGCAAGTCATTTAATTGATACTTACTTTCTCAAATCTAAAATGAGATGGCGTAAGTACATCTTTTTAACTATTTAAAACATCTTAAAATGCCAGCCTCAACTACAGATATCCAATAAGTATCTCTCTCTGCTCTCTCAACACACAGAGATGAAACTAGCAGGGATTACAAGAATCCAGGCTGGAGATGGAGAGTGTGACACTCAAATCTTCACTTCACACAGTTGGAAACTGCAGGCATGGCTCCAGGTTCAGTGTTCTTATCTGGTGAACAGCCACAGAAAGCCATTATGACATTTGCTTGAGATAATTATGAAGTTTACGTGAGCTAATAAGGTGATGTGATCCTCCAAAAGCACTCCCAACAGTACCTGGCACTTGTAAGCAAGGGTTAGCTCATTCAATAGACCTGATCTTATAACCCTGCAGACAGTCCCTTGATATGACCAGACTCGCCCGTCCAGCATGGCGTCCCTGCACAATCAGACATAGTGTGGTAGAGATCAAAGAACCAACCAGATTGGGTGGAGCTGAGGCTTGAGTTCTGAGCTCAGCTAAGAAGCCATTAAGCCTAGGTACTAAGGCCAGTCCTCATCCCCAGCACAGCTAATATATAATTACCTGAGAATTATAAAGTGGTAGCAAGGCCTGTGTTACACTTTGTAAACAGTTCCAATGCTCCTGTGGTTAGGATTTTCTTTGGAGCTTCACAAATATCTATCATGGGCAGAAAAAGGAAATAGGACTCTGCTTCATTGGAACAGAGGAGAATCCTGGGGCCTTTTCCAAGAAGTTGCAACCTAATGGCCCTGGACCCCACTCTGTCATTGCCAACTGAAGCTGGAAAAAAGACAGCAGCTTGGACGTTCCTTCTAAAAGTTAAGAAACAGCACAACACGATACAAATGCCCCGATGGGAAATGAGGTAATACGGATTGATAGCTTTAAAACCACACAGCAATCACGTTCCTCAGCATCTATGCTGCAGAGACACAGCTAAAATGTGAAATTAGATAATGTGGATTAATGGCCTCAGAAATACTCAGTAATTACATTTCTAGGAATCTATGCAAGGGAGAAACAGTCTCCTTTTTTCATGATTTTGCCATCAGAAATTGGGACAACTGGTCAACCCAACGAAAGGCCAGTTAAACTCAAAAGCTGCAACAAATGCCACAAATGACCAAACGCAGTTGTCTAAAAGTTACAACGTGAAGTTATAAATTCTCTCTTACCCACTTTACAGTAAACGGTTAAGCCTCCCTATACTCTCCTATTAAAACTCAGTCACATACTTAGACCAACTACCCCAGTGACCCACATTTCATTTTGAGTTGATTTTGTTGAATGGAACACCAGCTTAAAGATGTCACCTCAAAGTAAAAGAAGTATCTCATTTCTTGGGCCAGTGAGATAGCTTAAGTGTATAAAGGCAATTGCTGCAAAATCTGATGACTTGAGTTCAATCCTCAGAAAAACACACACACACACACACACACACACAGAGAGAGAGAGAGAGAGAGAGAGAGAGAGAGAGAGAGAGAGAGAGAAACAGTGGAAGATGAAAACTGACTCCCAAATGTTGTCCTTTGACCTCCACATCCATGCTGTGTCCTGTGCTCATGCTTACACTTCTCACACATGCACACATGCAAATAAGCAAATAATGCACCTTTATAGCTTCTATCATATCTGGCTGGCCAACTAATCTCATAGCAGCCTTATTTTTATTTTCTTTTATTGAGTCTCTCTTAAGCATTCAACTTCACTTTTATACAAAGAGTCTATCCCTTTCTCTTCTAACTCCTAATCAGTAAGTCAGTTTTCCAATCACCTCACAGCACCATGCTACAGCATAAACAGGTTTTGGATCTGCATTGTTACTTTGGGTAGCGGTAGCAAAATGGTTTCCAATATGAGGTAGACCAGCACCTATCATGACCTACAGCAAGTAAACTAGGATGGGAGGGGTCTGGGCAAGAAACAGCTCCCAAGGCCATACCTCCAATGAGTTACTTTACAAGTAAACTCCATCTCCTCTCTCCTACCCCCAATAGTGCCATTATTGTGTGACTCCATCAAAGGATTGATCCCTTCATTAATTCAGAACCCTGATGATATATTTGTTTCTGAAACTCCTTGGCAGATAGACTCAGAGGTGTGCCTGGCTAATCTCCTAGGCATTTTTCAACCTAATCAACTTGACAATCAAGATTAACTACCACAGAAACAAGCACAATTAGCTCTGGGTTAGCAGGTATCACAAACAGTATCAGCATAGAAAGGTCTCCAAAAGCCAACAAGAAAGACACTCAGAAAGCAGCATCAGTCCAGCACACTGGTCCAAGCTGGGGCCGTTAGAGAGACTGTTTCTACAGTTAAGGATTTATATGCAAAGATGCCTTATGAGAAAGTACCTGATACTAACAAGATAAAAACAAAAACAAAAAAAAAAAACATGAATTTACAATGGCTAAGAAATAGCTAAGTTAATTAGTTTGTATCCATGTAACAAAATGTTATGTAGAGATTTAAAACTGTCTTTCAAAAACATATTATGATACAGGTCATACCCATAAGCAGTGGAACACGAAGCTACAGAACACGTTGTAAATGAAGAAAAGATTGTATCCTTCTTATGCAATTAAAAGTGAGCCAAGACCTAATGAAACAGGGCTGATAGCATCTTGAGTCTTCATTTACTTTGACATTGACTCCAGGGAAGTCCAGACATTATTTTTAAAAAGACATCAAGTCCCATGCAGGTTGCCCGAAATCAAAATGCGTTTAATCTTAAGGTGAAGGGGAGGCATTGCTCCCTGCCTTCTGCTATTAGGGAGTCAGTTTCTGGACCCATCTCTGCTGCAAACCTTTAATACCAGGGCTCAGGAGGTAGAGGAAGGATATTTTTGGGTTCAAGGTCAATCTAGTCTACTTAGTGTCAAGTTTCAGGACAGTTGTGGCTACATAGAGAGACCCTATCTTCCTTCCTCCCCCCCCAAAAAAAATCCAACAACTATGAGCCCAGGAGAAACATGAAAAGCAGGACTTCCATTGAAAATAGGCAGAGTCTAGAGACAAAACAAAATGGCATGAGGCAAAATTGTGACGTGTTTACCCTGAGGGCATGTTAGTGGTAGCCAACCAGGTAGCTAAATGTCTAAAGGAAAATGTGTGAGGTTTCTGGCCCAAAGAACCTAGGAACAGAGCTCAAGACAGTCAGAGATACTGCAAAGTGAGGGTATAATTCTGGAAAAAAGAACAGGGAGGGGCCAAGTTCTCTCCCTGATGTCTAAGCTGCATGTGGGAGATATAGTCAATGAGCTTACAGCTAGAAAAAATGAACTGACCTAAGAGTTGTAGCTGCTTCAAGACTCAATTTGAGTCCAAATAAATAATATTCTTCTTCTATTTTTTTTTTTTACAGAATCAACATTCTTCAGAGAAATGTAACAAAATCCAGATGGCATTCTCAATATTCAAGATAAAATTTAAGATTACATATACTTAAAAGAAACCAGAAAACATGATTTTTTTCCCAAATAGAAAATATACTAGATGAAGAATGCCAAAAACAATGAAAATTTTAAATTACAAAGATCCAAAAGCACTGACAATGGTGGAAATGTTCTCTGTGCACTTGTAAACACAGGAGGTGTCAAGGTATAAGTAGCAGTAAACAGGAATTAAAGGGAAATTGTGGAACATCAAATAAAATGTACAGCACTATAATATTTGATACTTATCCATAAACATTTTTCAATCCACGGGAGGAACCACCAAGAGGGAACCCTCATGTAAACAATGGATTTTACTGAGGAAACATATCAATGAGATCCATCAGTCATCAGAAAGGAACCATGTTCCTGAAGGATGGGGATAACGGGAGAAGCTTTGCATTCAAGGGTGTCAGGAGACAAACCAGAAATACCTGAGCCTCCCTTTGACATTGCTTCAGGCCTAATGTTCCTCTAAAGCCTTCAGTACTGGAGCTTGGAGAGATGGCTCACTGGTTAAAGTACTCTGTGTAAGTGGAAGAGCCTGAGGCCCACCACCCTGAAGTCACATGAAAGGGGGGTACACACCTGTGACCCTAGTTCTCCTATGGTAGAGACAAGAAAACTGGACTCATAAACAAACTCATCTGACAAATGCAACGGCTAGCAATAGACAGATCATGTCTCAAACAAAGTGGAAGGCAAGGATGATGACTCTTAAGGCTGCCCTCTGACCTGCACACGAGCACCTGGCACATGTACACCCACATTCAAACACACATATGTACCAGATACAAAATCCAAATAATTTCTTAACTCATTCTTTTAAAAACTAAGTAGAAAATAAATTAGGCCTGGTAGCATAATGGATATGATGTAGAAAAGACTTTGTGAACTTGAAAATACGTCCAATAAAAATTATTCAAAATGAAAAATCTAAAGAAAAAACTTTGTATAGTTTATATGACTGAGACCCATGGGATAAAGCTGTGGTGATTTGGATAGATTTGGCCCCCATAGACTCATGTGTTTGAATGCTTGGCCATAGAGAAGAGGTATGGCCTTGTTGGAGTAGGTGTGGCCATGTTGGAGGAAGTGTGGCCTTGTTAGAGGAAGTGTGTCACTGTCGAGGCAGGCTTTGAGATATATATATATATCCATCCATCCTCAGGCTATGCTCAGTGAGATAGATACTGCCTGTGGATCAAGGTGTAGAACTCCCAGATCCTCCAGCAGCATGTCTGCATACTGCCGTGCTTCCCACCATGACAATAATGGACTAAACCTATGAAGCTGTAAGCCAGCCCCAATTAAATGTTGTCCTTTGTAAGAGTTGACTTGGTCATGGTGTCTGTTCACAGCAATGGAACCCTAACTAAGACAGATGCCAACAAATCAACCAGCAGCTGAAAGACAAAGAGAAAATCATGAAAGTCATAAGAGGAAAAAAAAGGAAGTGCATGACCAGCCAGTCACATGACCTCCAGCCTGTGGAAGGCCAGCACAGCTTCACAATTATGAACTTAAAACATTAAAATGCTGCATTTTAAACCTGCCAATCCAGTGTGCTGGATAGTCCCTATTGTCAGCTCAACACAACCTCAGGTCACTTGGGAACATGGAACCGCAAAGGCAAAATCATGAGATCAGATTTCCTGTGGCCACATCTATGAGGAATTGTCTTAGCTGATGATTGGTGGGAGGATCCAGCCCACTGTGGGCAGCAACATGCCTATGCAGGTAGATCTGAGCTATCTAAGAAAGCAAGCTGAGCATGAGCCAGTGACTAAGCCAGTGAACAGCTTTCCTCCACGTGATCTGCTTCAGGTTCTTGCCTTGAGTCCCTGTCTTGACTTCCCTCCCTGATGAACTATCACCGGAAATATAAGTTAAAGAAACTTTTCTCTTCTGTGTTGCCTTAGATCATTTTGATTATCACAAGAACAGAAAGCAAAATAGAATACCTACATTCATGAATATATCTGTGAGGGATTAAGATAAATAGAGCTTCAGATAAAAGATAATCGAGAATTCATTGACAGCAGACCTGCACTAAAAATGGCTATAGGGCATTTTTCACGTTAAAGAGAAATCAGTTCACCTTGGATAAAACAGACCTATTGAAAATAGAGGAGACAAGGCTTGTGACATGGCTCAGTGGTCATGTTCACTGGCTGTTCTTCCAGAGGACTCTTGTTCAGTTCTCAGCACATAAGTTTACAGCCATCTGGAAATTTAGTTCCAAGGAACCCAACACTCTCTTCTTGCCTCTGCAGGCCCCAGGCATGCATGTGGTACACAGACAAGCATTCAGGTAATACATATACACATAAAATAAATCGTTTTTATAAAGAAAACAGTAGATTTGCCAAATATCTGAATAACTGCAAAAGCCATGTTCCTTTGTTCGTATATATTAGTAAATATATAACAATTGGCGTAAACGTAGCCTTATGTGGACAGACTTAGAATGTAGGTGTAATCTATATGGCTGTAGTGGCAGCAGCCACGGGCTCACATGGGTCACATGCAGAACACAACACAAACGCTAAGCAAGGCCTGAGAAGCACATGATGCCACACAAAGCTTAGAATCCACTACAGACACAAACAGAAGTGCCTACGATTGTTAGATTGAAATTATCTCTCAAAAGTAGTCCTACACTCAGAAAGATCTCCAGAAGTCATGTGAATGCCAGGTGGACATGGTGGCCTGCTGTAATTCCAGTTTCAGAGAGAGAAGATGGCGGGGGGGGGGGTAGCAAAACAAGCTGGCTAGCAAGAATAGCCATATTGGTGAGCTCTGGGTTTGATTGAGAGACCCTGCTCCCATAAATAAAGTGGAAGAGTGATAAGAATGACTCCCAGCATCAACCTGGGGCTTCTGCACGTACACTACAGGCATACACACTACTTATGCACCTGCATGCACAAACACACAAATGTACACACATAAACATGTACATGTACATACATGCATATCATATACACAAGAAATCTGGTGGTGGGGGAAAGAAAAGAAAAAATTTAAAAATAGATTCGACTACATGCTTCCTACAGGCAAACAAAACAAAAAATATAAGTTGTCTTAGTCAGGGTTTTTATTCCTGCACAAACATTCTGACCAAGAAGCAAGTTGGGGAGGAAAGGGTTTATTCAGCTTATTTCCACATGGCTGTTGATCACCAGAGGAAGTCAGGACTGGAACTCAAGCAGGTCAGGAAGCAGGAGCTGATGCAGAGGCCATGGAGAGATGTTCCTTGCTGGCTTGCTTCTCCTGGCTTGCTCAGCCTGCTCTCTTATAGAACTCAAGACTTCCAGCCCAGAGATGGCACCACCCCTTTGATCACTAATTGAGAAAATGCCCCACAGCTGGATCTCATGGAGGCATTTCCCCAAATGAAGTTCACTTCTCTGTGATAACTGCAGCCTGTGTCAAGTTGACACACAAAACTAGCCAGTACATAAGTCCCCGTAGTTTTCTTTAAACTGTTATTACTTTGTATTATGGTGTTTTGCCTGGTGCTCACGGAGACCAGAAGAAGGTGACAGAAGGTGTCAAGTCCCCATCATATGAAGTTACAGAGTTGTGAGCTACCATATGGATAGTGAGAAATTCAGGTCCTCTAGAAGAACAGCAAGTGTTCTCAAGCACAGAGCCGTCTCTCTAGTCCCACATATAAGTTTGTCAATGAAGATAGGTAGGTTTCAAGTAAATGATTGACATATAATATATGTGATTGTCTTAGTTCCTTTTATATTGCCAAGAGGAGACATCAAGACCAAGGCAACTTACAAAAGAAAGCATTGAATTTGAGGCTTGCTTACAGTTTCAGAGGGTTAAGAGTCCATGATCAATATGGCAGGGAGCATGGTGGCAGGCAGGCAGACATGCTGCTACAGCAGTAGCTAAGAGCGTACATCCTGATCAGCAAGTTGGACATGTTGAGAGGGAGTAAAGTGGGAGTCTGAAGTGGGCTTTTAAAGTGGGCTTTATCTCCTCCACAAATGCCACATCTGATCCTTCCCAAACAATTCCACTCACTAGGGATCAAAGACTGACTATGTGAATCTATGGAGCCATTCTCAGTCAGACTCCCACAGTGATGAGAAGAGCACTTAGGAAAAGACTGAGGGAGCTACAGCAACATCAGATATGAGAACTTCAGCGGAAGTCTAGGCAGGAGGAAGACCCAAACTTGGAGAACACATATTCTCTCAAATCCATGTGCCGCACAAATACAGACAGACTACGAGTTCCATGAGAATCACACCAAGGATGTGTTCCAGCTGCAATGGAATCATAAATCAAATAACAAGAAGAAGAAAAAAAACAGAAAATCCAAATATGTGAAAATTAAATAACAAATTTCTAAGTAGTGTATGGTTCAAGAATAAATCTCAAGAGAAATCAGAAAACATTTGAGCTGACTTCATATCCAAATCTGCAAAACTAAGACAAATCCCTTAGAGGGGAAAAAATAGGTCTGAATGCTCATATAATGGAAGAAAGATGGGGCTGAAGAGATGGCTCAACAATTAAAAGCACTTGGGGCTCTTTCAAAAGACACAGGTTCAGTTCTCACCACCCACAGGGCAGCTCACAACCGCCTATAACCAGTTCCAAGTGATCAGGTACTCTTCTAGATCCTGAAAGCATGAGGCACATGCATCCTATAACATTTGTCAAAGCAAAACATCTACCTAAATTCAAATAATTAGAAACTTTTTTAAGAGAAGGAAGATTTAAACAGGCCCAAGGCTGTATTTTAAGAGTCTAGGGCAGTGGTTATCGACCTGTGGGTCTCGACCCCTGGGGTGGGGGGTAAAAACCCTTTCACAGGGCTGCCTAAGACCATCTGAAAACACAGATATTTATATTATGATTCATAACAGTAGCAAAATTACAGTTGCAACTTTGAAGCAAAATTGAAGTAGTAACAAAAACAATTTTATGGATGGGAGTCACCACGACACAAGGAACTGTATTAAAGGGTTGTGGCATTAGGAAGGTTGAGAACCACCGTGCTAGAGAAAGAGGAAACACAGGAAACCCTTCTGAGTGACAGATAGAAGGAAAAGCCAAACATGAGAGAAGAAACCAATGCTGTGTTAAAACAGAAGTAGACACATAAGAAGCAATGCTAAATATGATTAACATACCTGTTCTGATCTAGAAAAGGGAGAAGGCACTAATGAACTACATCAAGCCTGAGACAGGAGATGTCAGCGCCAAGTCTACGGGGATTAAAGATATAATTATAGACTGTGTCAACTTTACACTAATGAATCTGACAACTTAGACGACATTGACTAATTCCTTATGACATAAAATCTCAATAATTATTATCTATAAAAAATTAATTTCTAAGCCAGGTGTGATAGCTCATGCCTCTCCTCCTGCCATTACAAAGACTGGTACAGGATGACTACAGTAAGCTCAAAGTCAACCCTGGATACATGCTGCATGAGTTCCATGCCAGCTAGGGCTACAGTCAAGACTTTGTCTCCCAAAACAGACAGACAGCCTCTTTGTCAAGCACTTGTCCATAAAAAAAAATATCAGACTTATCAACAGCTTCACTGAGTCTGTCAACTGATGAACAACTGGTTCACCAACAATGCAAAAATCCTTCTTAGAGGCAGAGGAAAAAAACCCTTTGCAACTTGTTTTATGAGCCACTAAAACCTTAAAAATCAAAGCTCTGCAAAGCTGTCAACAAAAAAAATTATAGACTAAAACCACTCATAAACATAGTTAAAATTTTTAATAAAATGTTAGTAATGTGTAAAGGGCTAATAGATCATAAGCAAGTGGGGCGCATCTCAGAAATTAAGGTTGAATTAACATTCAACCATCAATCAATGTCATTCACTGTATTGGTGGAGTCAAGACAATTCTTAGCAATGTTCCAATAAGTGCAGAATAAGCATTTAACAAAACTGAGCACCATCCTCAACAAAACCTCAAAATAACACTGTGCGTACCTACTGTCACATTTAATGTTGCTAGACTGTCACTTCCCCCACAGAAAACAGAAGGAGGGTGAGGATGGCCATACCTGGTACTCTGTCTTTTAAAATCTGTTATCAATTCTTTGAGAATTTCATAAAATGGAGTTTGATTGTACCCTTTCCTCACCTCCATCTCCTCCCAGAAGGACCCTCACTCCATACTCACCCAACTTCAATCTTTATAAAAACCCATCAAATCCATTATTGCTGCCCATACATATACTCTTGGATTCATGGGTATGTTCTACTATGATAGACCAAACGAGGTCTATCATAGACCACCCTTAAAGAAAAATAATTCTCTCTTCCCTCTTTCTTTCTTTCTCTCTCTCTCCCCTCCCCATCAATAGGTACTTAGAGGTAGGACTTTAAACCCACCTCCCTACTCCATGCTAGAAGGAAAGTGTTCCCTTTCAGCTGTCTATCAATTTCTCAAGCTCTTGCTGTCTTTCCTCTGATGTTCCACAGTGACCCTGAGCCTTGGGGCGGGGGGGAGGTTACCATTCTTATTCAGCTCTGTTCTGGAGGGTCAAATCAGTAGGTCAGACAGTGAAGGTCAGTTACAAAGCCATCCAAGTTAGAAAGGAGGAAATAAAACTGTACCTGTTGTCTGTCACCCAGCACAGTCACCAACCTAGAAGAGTTGAGACAATCAACAGGACTACCACAAGAACTAAAGAAAGAATTTAGTAAGAAACAAAGGATACAAGACAGATACACAGAAGTTATTGTAACAAATAACTAAAAACTAAAATTTGAAAATAAATTCACCGACACTACTACCCAAAACAAAACAAAACAAAAAACAAGACACTTAAGGATAGATTTAACCAAATCATTTCAAGACTGGTGCACTGAGATGCACAAAATATCCAGAGGGAAATTACAGAAATTAAATGAATAATCTGAGCAATGTACCTTCATTGAGGCCAGAAGGCAGATTACAGCCAAGTGAATCCCATGACTACATACACTTTCAGAGTAAATCTCCAGCTGCTGACCATCAGACTGAGCATGGGGACAGACTGAGCTCAAGGACACCAATGGAGGAGTTAGAAGAGGGACTGAAGGACCTAAAGGAGTTTGCAACCCCTTAGGAAGAACAACAACATCAACCAACCAGACTCCCCAGAGCTCCCAGGGACTAAACCACCTACCAAGGAGTACGCATAGAGCGACCCATGGCTCCAGCTGCATATGTAGCAGAGGATGGCCTTGTCGGGCATCAATAGGGGAGCACCCTCATAGAAGCAGAGGGAATGTAGGAGGGGATAGGAGGTTTGTGGAAGGGCAACTGGGAAGGGGGATAACATTTGAAATGAAAATAAATAAAATAACTAATTTAAAAAAAGGTCTCTGCCTACCAGCTACTGCCTAAAAGACTGGCAGCTCCTCTGAAACGTCCATAGAAATGCAAACACCTAGAGCTAAACTATACATGATATGATCCCTACCCATGCATAGTGAGCACATAATTGATAATTAATTACTTGGGATGGAGTGATGGCTCACTGGAGAAGAAAACTTGCTGTACAAGAACAAGGTCCAAGCTAGAATTCCCAACATCGATACAAAAGTCAGGCAGGACCATGTGTGAGTGTAACCCCAGTGTTGGGGCAACAGATCCAACAGATACAGGATTCATTGGCAAGTCAGCCAGAATGATCAGCTCTAGAGTGGGTGGGAATAAATTGGAAGCCAGCATGGTGCACTCAAGAGGTGGAGACAAGTAGATCTGTGTGTTCAAGGCCAGTCTGCTCTATGTAGTAAGTTCTGGGCCAGTCAGGGCTACAATAGGACCCTGTCTGAATCTTCATCCTCACCATCATCACCATCATCGCCATCATCACCATCACCATCATCGCCATCATCACCATCACCATCATCACCATCCTCACCATCATCGCCATCACCATCACCATCATCGCCATCACCATCATGTAAAAGCAACAGAGGAAGACATCTATGTCTACCTCTGGCCTCCACATGTATGCACACAAAGGCACCCACCCGCACAGACCCTTCCACATACAACACTCATTTGTACACATACACACACACACACAAAGATCCAGTTCCCTACCACATCAACCATATTTTAGGATGAGATACTCGCAGAGAAACCCAAAGCACCCCAGACAAAGAACTCGTTTGCCATTGCAGAAAGTTGTCGGGACAGTGCTGACCTCAGATCTCAGAGCCACCTCAAATAAAGCAGCTGCAGCCAAGCGCTCCTGGTACCTGATGTCAAAGCTGACTGACTGTCAGACCGCCACTATCAGGCGCAGCGCTCCCAGCCGAGGGAGAATGTGCTTAGGCCGGGGACTGGAAAATGTTTCTCTGACAAGTCCTACGAAACAAGAGCCATAACAGAAAACATTGAAACATTAAACTCCGCCAAAATTAAAATCCCCTGTCTATCAAACAACGTCAGAAGGAAAATTCATAGGCAAGCCACAGACTGAGAGAAAAATATTTGTGTGGCAAATGTGTGACCTAAGGCGGGTATCCAGGAAACATGAAGAACCCTCCAACTCAACAAGAAAACACCAACAATCACTTTCCTCAAAAAACAAAACAAAAAACAAACAAACAAAAAAAAACGGCAAAGTTTCTTTAAAGGAAGTTTTTCCAAAACAATCTATACAAGGATTTGATAAGAAAAATTAGTAGTCAGTGTCCTTAGAAGGCAGAAAATGAAGTTAAGCTGCAGCTGTGTCCCGCGCCATGCCATTAGATCGCCAGAATCAAGAAGGCTGGAAGGACTTGGCAAGAAAAGTGTCCTGTGGGGTAGTGAGAGTGAGAACTGGGGAAGTCCCCTTTGGAAAATCCCAGAGTCTAATCAAGAGCTGCCCACAACCTGGTAAATCCATAACTGGGTAGTCACCTAAGGGAGCCAAAAACCAGACATCTACTCACAAAAAGACATACAGAAAACTATGGCAAATTATTCATACTATCCTAAAACTAGCAACTGTCCCCACACTCATCCGTGGGGGACGGAACGGTGATAAAGTTACGTGGTGGAGAGATATGCAGCAATGTAAAGGACCAGCTAGAACACACAAAATGGTGGACCAGTCTCTAAAATACGATTAATGAAAGCAGCCGGACCCCTCCAAAGAATTTACTCTATGATTCCATTTATACGGAATCGTAAAGCAGGCAAGATTAATCTAGAGTATAAGAAGCTTCAAAGAAATCTGTTGCCTCTGACGATTTCAGGATGGAACAGACAAAAGCCAAGAGGCTCTTCCAAAGTTTGTTCTCTCTCTCTCTCTCTCTC